>JANHFL010000599.1:0-12876 GCA_032468155.1 Oxyrhabdium leporinum
CACAGCAGCTATTTAAAAACAGTACAAAATACAAGTTTAAAATTAATTAAAAAGAATTAAAAAATTTTTGCTGTGCCTCGTTTAAAAATTTTTACAAAGTTTTTTTTAAAAATATTAAAAACCCCGTTTAAATTAATTTAAAAGCTTTAAAAACCAATGCAGCAACCATTACAAAAACATCAGCTTCTCCTGGAAGACGGGAGGGGTGAATAAGAAACTCAAGATCACTCTCCTTAGCTCTCTAAAACAGAAACACGGTTGGATTTTCAAGATGTTATTACAGCCTTTGCCAATTCAGTAGACTGTTAGTATTTCTTGAGGTCTGTTTGGTGACCTGGTTTACCTCAAAGGGCTGACAGGTTGGCTAATTTGTGGTTGTGTAGCAGACATAGGTGATTAATGTCTCAAACGGAGAACTGAACCAGGTATCAGATTCCCTAGTCCAAGTATCCCTTTAGGTATTTTGGACCCTCATTTACGACCACAATCGGGAGCAGAATTTCCATGGCTAAGCAAGATAGTTATTAAGAGCAGGAGCAGGAGCACTTAGTCTTATATACCGCTTTGCGGTGCTTTACAGCCCTGTCTAAATGGTTTACACAGTCAGCCTCTTGCCCCCAGCAATTTGGGTCCTCATTTTACCGACCTCGGAAGGATGGAGAGCTGAGTCAACCTTGAGCCAGTAAGAATTGAACTCCTGGCAGTTGGCAGAATTAGCCTGCAGTACCGAATTCTAACCACGGCACCCCCACAGCTCTTTTAAGTGAGACATCCAATGTTATGATCTTTTTTGCCATGTTTGTTAAGCGAATCACTGCAGTTAAGTCAATCATGCAGTTGTGAAGAAAATGTGGCTTTTCCCCATGGACTTTGCTTGTTGGAAACTGGTTGGAAGGTTGCAAATCACCTGGCCCTGGGGTGCTCCAACTATCATGAATATAATGCCAGTTGCCAAGCACCCAAATTCTGATCACGTGTCTGTGGGGATGCTGTGATGGTGGTGTGAGGACTAAGTCACTTTTTTTCAGTGCTGTTGTAACTTCAAATGGTCTTTGAATGGTTGTAAGTCCAGAGCTACCTGTTGAGTGGACATCCCGATTCAAAATTTCAAGATAATGAATCTTCGCCACATCCATTGGCTTGCATATTTTGACACCCCTGGATGTCCATGGATCAGGAATTGTCATCCTAAGTGCCTGGAAGGCTCAAGATGCAATCCCCACTTAAACATAAGAAAAGCAATACAAGTAGTCCTCGACTTACAACCACAACTGAGCCGAAAATTTCTGTTGCTAAGTGAGACATTTGTTAAAGTGAATTTTGATCACATGGCCACTGAGATGCTGCAACGGCTGTGTGAAAAATGGTCATATACGTCACTTTTTCAAGAGTCATTGCAACTTTAAGCAGCCCGAAATGAACTGGTGTAACTGGTGTAAGTTGAGGACTACCTGTAGGATATGTTTTGGATTTCTGTATTAAAAATGAACTCTCATATTTCGAGTGGATAAATTATTTACCCAACCGCATACATTTTCCAAGCTTAAATCTGGAAGAATTGTAAATTCTTCCAGAGGACAGATATTTGCATAAGATTTTGTTGCCGTTGTTCTTTCGATTGACATCCTGCCTTTTGTTTAGGAACACTGATACAATTGCCAAGGTTGTTAAGCAAATAACTGCAGTTGTTAAGTGAATCGTGTGGTTGTTAAGCAAATCTGGCTTCCCCCCCCCACTGACTTTTTTTGTTGGAAGCTGGATGGGAAGGTCACGAATGGCAATCACATCACTCTGGGATGCTTCGACTGTTGCCAAGTGCCCAAATTTTGATCACGTGACTGTGGGGATGCTGCAATGGATGTAAATGTAAGGATCAGCCATGTCACTTTTTTCAGTGGCGTTTCACTTAGAATGGTATAGAATAGAGCTGGAAGGGACCTTGGAGGCCTTCTAGTCCAACCCCCTACTCAAGCAGGACAACCTATACTATTTCAGATAAGTGGCTGTCTAGTCTCTTCTTAAAAGCCTCCAGTGATGGAGCGCCCATGATTTCTACAGGCAAGCTGTTCCACTGGTTAATTGTCCTGTTAGGAAGTTTCTCCTTAATTCTAGGTTGCTTCTCTCCTTGATGAGTTTCCATCCATTGTTTCTTCTCCTGCCCTCAGGTGCTTTGGAGAATAATTTGACCCCCTCTCCTTTGTGGCAGCCCCTCAAATACTGGAATACTGCTATCATGTCCCCGAATCCTTCTTTTCTTTAGACTAGCCAAACCCAACTCCTGCAGCCTTCATATGTTTTAATCTCCAGGCCTTTGATCATCTTAGTTACTCTATGTCACTGAATGAATGGTTGTAAGTTGAGGATTACTTTTTTTCCAAGAGCTTATTTATACATTTTCACATTACATACATATGTGCTTAGTGAACAGCGTATTGTCTGGATCATTTTGCTTATATAATAATAATTTTCCCGCTCCTAATTTCTACCTCTAATTTCTACCTCTATTATCCCATGTTCGAAAATACTCTGTATCTTCTTTTTCTTTCATCTTTAATGTCAATCTGTCCATTTCTGCACAATCTAAAACTTTTTAAATTACATCTTCTTCTGTAGGTCTTTCCTCATTTTCTCAGTGTTGTGCGAATACAATTCTTGCTGCTGTCCATACATGTAAGTCGAGAATTATTTGTATGTCACGCTGACACCGTTTGCAAAAACTACCCACAGAGAAAACCTGCTCTGGTAGGTGAGCTGTATTAGTTTCGGCCCAGCCAAAGGAGCACCCACACACAGCAGCAATTGTGTTATCCAAACACCATCAGGGATGAAGAACAACAAAACAAAGCAAATGAGGGAGATCTCCCTCTCCCCCCCCTCCTCCTCCCTCCCCCTTTCTGGCATTTGTTTGCTGTCAGATGGGGATTCATGTGACTGCCTTGTTTTTAGACTCACTTTGACGCCTGCACATTTTTGAGTCCAGCACGGAGCATCCAATCCCGTATTTGTGTGTAATGAATAAACAGGGCGGGTGTGTTTGTGTGTGTGTGTGTGGGGGGGTATTTTGTGCTTGCAACAGAAGCTACGAGAAGAAATTACTATGTATGTAAGAAAACATGATTATGCGCCCGTACAACTGCAAGCTCTGGGGAGTCACCTGTCCAGATGACTAATAAAACAGTAATTTATGCACAAGGTCAGTGTGGACTCTTAGCAACCACTGAGAGAGATTTTCTCCAGTTGATCTGTCTCCAGGCTGATTCTTCAGGTGTGCCCATCACTGCCGAAATGGAGTCCACCCAGGTTATTCAAGATAAATAAAGACTATTGAGCATTCAAGTGATGGACTGCTTCACAAAACATACTAAAGGCAAGGATTGGATTTCCAAAACACAAATTAAAAACCACTTTAGTGGAGACTTAAATTTATGGGCTGCTTAACTCTGTCCCGATTCTGGGTGGTCTATAAATTTAGTCTAGTGTGTAATAAGATCTTAACATACCTAGGGAAGGGAAGTAACATCAACTTAGCAAATGTATTGTTGTGACCACAATTTATGGTATAATAGTAAAGTGAAATAATTAAAGTGTATTGGGTGAATGAAGGTTAAAATAAGACAAAGCCAGAGCTACAACTAAGAACTTTAGCATTTCTTTTGAACTTTAAATATCAGAAGAGCAAAAGTAGCAACTTGGTTACTAACACTTAGAAACACATCTGCAAGGAACTAGTTCAAGTGTTGGGGTCCATGTCCTTGACTTCATTTACCATGAATCATTTGGCTCTTATTCTCATTGTACATGGGGCCATGGAAGACATAATGAATAATATCCTTCACTTGAGCGACACATCAAAATATTGATTGAACTACAGTGGCTTCATATTAAATCAGTGTTTCTCAACCTTGGGGACTTTAAGACAGGTGGACTTCAACTCCCAGAATTCCCCAGCCAGCGTGGGGAGCTATTCTATTCTCAATAGTCTATTCTAGTCCATTTCTATTCTATTCGCAATAGTCTATTCTATTCTATTTCTATTCTATTCTATTTCTATTCTATTCTATTTCTATTCTATTCTCAATAAAGGTTCTGTTTCTAGTCTATTTCTATTCTTAACACATTAATGTGAGTCAATTGTCAAGAGGCTGATTTTGGCTCATGTGACCTTGGAGATGCTGCAATGGTCATAAGAGTGAAAAACGGTCAAAAGTCACTGTTTAGGGATTGAAGTTGCAACTTCAATCCCTAAACAAATTGTTGTAAGTTGAGGACTACCTGTATGTGTTGGTGGTGAAGAGCAAGGAAATTAATTTTAGGATTGGAGGAAGCGTATGAAAAGGTCATTGAACAGCCAAGAAATGGATCATTGAACAAATCAGCCCAGAATCTTCAATCAAGGTACAAAATGACCAGGCTTAAATTATCCTACTTTGGATGCTTTATCCAAAGGCTCAGCTTTCTGGAGAAGGCTCTAATGCTGGTAAAGATGGAAGGAAAGAGAAGAGGATGAGCATTTTTCATACTGTAGGAAGAATCATAAGACACCCCACTCTCTCTTTAATTCCATGCCCCCAGAGAAGGCCAGAAAAACCCCACTCGGCCATAGAAGTTGAAGAAGCTGCTTGGATGAGAAGTGAAACGTCTTCAAAGAAAAAAAACAGGAAACTCAAGCTGCCTCTTGAAAAAGCACTTTGGGACATAGAAAAATAAAAGCAATCCCTCCCTGCCTGACAGCCAGAACGGCCTCAGGTAACCCAGGTTAGAAGACTGAGACAGCCTGGATTGACAGGATTAAGTCAAAAAACACAAAGCCACATAGAATTTCCATTCTCCACCTTTCCACAAGGCCAGCCTTGACCCTGACCACAGAGTTGGAAGGGACCTTATAGGTCATCTAGTCCCACCCCACCCACCCCAGTCCCCGCCCAAGCAGGAGACCCTACATCATTTCTGATAGATGGCAGCCCGGTTTCTTCTTGAAAGCTACCAGTGATGAAGCTCCCACAACTTCCGAAGGCAACTTCTGTTCCACGGGTTGATTGTTCCCACTGTCAGAAAATGTCTTATTTCTAGGTTGAATCTCTCCTTGATCAGTTTCTATCCATTTTCAGGTGCTTTGGAAAACAGGTTGACCCCTTCCTCTATGTGACAGCCCCTCAAATATTGGAACACTGCTATCATGTCTCCCCTGGCCCCTCTCATGTAATCATCTCATCTCATCTATCCAAATAACCCCACCAGACACCTCAATCTCAAAAGTCAAAAGGGGTGTGAAAATCACCCAACTCCCCATGCCAAGCTGTCAGCTGTTCCAGAACCGATGCCTGAGTCACTTCGCCTCTGATTCCTAAATAAATGGAGACCCCCTTTCCTGCAGCTTGCCTCCCAATTCATTCTCCGTTCCTGCAGCTTGCCTCCCAATTCATTCTCCGTTCCTGCAGCTTGCCTCCCAATTCATTCTCCGTTCCTTCAGCTTGCCTCCCAATTCATTCTCCGTTCCTTCAGCTTGCCTCCTAATTCATTCTCTGTTCCTGCAGCTTGCCTCCTACATCTTTCTCCCAGACCAGATTTTTCTTCCAATAATACTTCCGACAGCTGCAGTATCCCCCTGACCACGTGATCAAAATTCAGATGCTTGGCAACTGACTCATCTTTATGGCAGTTGCAGTGTCCGGGGTCACATGATCAACTTTGGCAAACTTCTGACGAGCAAAGTCAATGGGAAAACCAGATTCACTTAACAACCGGGTGACTAACTTAACGACTGCAGTGATTCACTTAACAACAGTGGCAAGAAAGGTCATAAAAGGGGGGGGGGAAACGCACTTAACTGTCTTGTTTAGCAACAGACATTTTGGGCTCAATTGTGGCCATACGTCAAGGCCTACCTGTGCTAAATAAAATGCCATCTTTCAGTGGTATCAGGATTAAGGTTCTCACCTGGCACGAGAGACACCCAGCCTGGAACTTCCCCTCCTCAGCCATGGACTCTCATGGTTTGACTCTGTCCTAGCCCCACCGGTGCAGTCTACCTCACAGGGTTGTTGTGGGGAAAAGTAGAGAGGGAAGACTGATATGTATGCCAGGAGGTCATAAATTAAATATTTCTGAATTTGTTTGGGGGAGTTTTTGGGTGGGTTTTCGTCCTAATCCCTGCAGAGTTTAATTTTTAACAAATCTTTAGCAGCAGGAGTTTTAAATCATTAACTGCATCCTACTCAGTCCTAAGTCCAGTGTGATGCCTTGGAAGCAATACCCTGAATTTGCCAAAGGGACATTTTTTTCGACGCTAAAACAGAAGCAGGGAAGCGTGGTGGCCGAGATTAAATTAGGAAAGCTTGTTCCGAGGCTGGTCTTGGCCAGGAGTTCTCCATTCACCTTAGGCAACCCACCCACAAGTTTTTTCAGCTTCAGCTCTGCTCTGAATACAACCTGAAAATAAAAATAAAACTGGCCCGTTTTGGCTGAATTTACAGGCGCCAGGCTGAAAGCGAGCCTCATTTCTTGGTAAACACGTGGCAAGATGGGACATTAAGTCTTTTAGAAAATATTAACTCGGTGTCTGTTCGTTTGTCAAAATGTTTGTTCCTTTCATGCCAGTTTAAAGCAAAAAAACAAAAACCCAAAAACGCTCCTTTCCATGTTGGTATTTCAAAACTCATAATGAGGAAATGCATTGCAAGTTTGCCTCCAGATGGAATGACGGAGCAGGTATTAAAATATGCCTGTTTGTGTTTGTGTGTTTCCATATATAGGGATGTCCACGGGAGTGGGCAGGTGTCAAAAAAAAAGCCAAAATGGCAAACCTGATTGGGCAATCCAAATCCCACCCCCTGTTTTGCAGGTGTCATGTGACACCCCAACCAGAGTAGATAGGGTTTGGTCTAGTGGTTAAGGCGCCGGGCTAGAAAACAAGATACTGTGAGTTCAAATCCTGCCTTAAATATGAAAGCTGGCTGGCTGACTTTGGGCCAATCGCCAGGAGATGCTGAGTTTTAATCTCACCTTAAGGCATGAAAGCCAACTGGGTGACTTTGGGGCCTGTCATTCTCTCTGAGCCCAACCCACCTTAGACGGTTGTGGGGAAAATAGGAGGTATATCCCAAATATGACCGTTGCAGCATCCCCATGGTCACGTGATTTACATTCAGATGCTTGACAACTGTGTCCCGGGGTCATATGATCACCTTTTCTGACAAGCAAAGTCAACGAGGAAACCAGATTCATTTAACCACCGTGTTACTCATTTAACATCTACAGTGATTCACTTAACAAACGTGGCAAGCAAAGTCCTAAAATGGGACAAACATCTCATTAGTGGCACAAATTTTGGGCTCAGTTGTAGTTCATAAGTTGAGGACTACCTGAATTGAGTATGTTCAGTGCCTGGGGGGGGGGGAGAAAGAAAGAAAGAGAGAGAGAGAGAGAGAGAGAGAGAGAGAGAGAGAGATAATAAAGGCAGAATACAAAATAATAAATAAAACATAAAACATATTAAAATTCTATGATAGAGTTGCTATACTGTTTAAAATAATACAAAGGGGCAGATGCTAGCGCACCTCCCGACACAACACATACAGAAAGAATAATAATTATTGCCCGTAGGTGTCTCCCAAGGACGGGGGGTGCAAGGAGGGGTGAAAAGTTGTGCATTGTGACGTTTTTGCGCCAATGAGCACGGCACACGTCATTGGCGCTTGTAATGATGTCATTGCTCCTTTGCAAAGCATCGTTGGGAGTCGGGTGCCGAGGGTGCTGCTTTAAAAAGACAAGATGGCAGCCACAGCTATGCAGGTAGTTCTTAACGTACGACTGGTTGCTTCACTTAAAGACCGTTCAAAATGACAACCGATCTCCCCGAGCTACAGAAAACACGTTTTCAAAAATTACAGCGGCCACACCCACCCACACATGATCATGTGATCGCATTTTGGTTACTTGGCAACCAGCTCACCTTGATGGCTCTTGCAGCTTGATTATTATTATTATTATTATTAAGAAGAGGGTTAAGAAGCTATTCTCCAAAGCCCCTGAAGGCAGGACGAGAAACAACGGATGGAAACTAATCAAGGAGAGAAGCAACCTGGAACTAAGGAGAAATTTCCTGGCAGTTAGAACGATTAATCAGTGGAACGACTTCCCTCCAGAAGTTGTAAACGCTCCAATACTAGAAGATTTTAAGAAAAGATTGGATAACCATTTGTCTATAAGGTTTCCTGCCTGAGCAGGGGTCAGACTAGACGACCTCCAAGGTCCCTTCCAACTCTGTTATTCTATTCTATTCTATTCTATTCTATTCTATTCTCAATAAAGATTCTATTCTATTCTACATTATTATTATTATTTTCTTGAATTTACTTCTCGTTTCTGGCAAAACTTTTCTCGTTGGGGAAAAGGGTTTCACTTAATGACTGCCACATTCACGTAAGGGTCGCTGCATTCACTTAACAACTGCTGCGCTCAATAAGCATCATAAAAACCGCTCATAACTTCAAATCCGATTGCGTGATGCCTCGCCTGATGACCGCAACTACTTATAACAGCGCAGGTAGTCCTTCGACTTACGACCAAAATTGCGCCCAACATGTCTGTTGTAAAGCAAGACATCTGTTCAGTGAGTTTTGCCCTGTTTTACGACCTTTCTTACCACAGTTGTTAAGTGAATCACTGCAGTTGATAAGTTACTAACCCGGTTGTTAAATGGATCTGGCTTCCCCGTGGACTTTGCTTGTCAGAAGGTTGCAAAAGGGGATCCCATGACCCTGGGACACAGCAGCGGTCATAAATATGAACCAGTCGACAAGCATTCCAAATTCTGATCACGTGACCTTGGGGGTGGCTGCAAAGGTGATAACTGTGAAAAGCAGTCGTCACTTTTTTCAGTGCCATTGTAACTTTGAACATTGTCACTAAATGAACTGTTGTAAGTCAAGGACTACCTGTAATTCTGGACTCAATTATAGTCGTAAGTCGAGGACTACCTGTACAACCAGAGCCCCGCCCCCTTGTTACATGCTGAAAAGGGGCAAGTTTTGGATTGTGTAATTGCAACCATCATGAATTTTTCCGATTCCCTTACAGGCACACCTACCCAACCGAGTAATTTTATAGATCTACGATCTAGTCCTCGACTTAAAACCAAAATCCAGTCCAACATTTCTGTTGCTGAGCAAAGCCATTGTTAAGTGAGTCACGCCCCATTTTACAACCGTTTTGCTATAGTTGTTAAGTGAATCACTCCAGTCATTAAGTGAATCTGATTTTCCCCCTTGACTTTGCTTGTCGGGCGCCAGCTGGGAAGGTCCCAGGGACAGTGCAACTGTCATAAATACATGCCAGTTGCCAAGGGCCCCAATCAAGTGACCATGAGGATGCTTCAATGGTCGTTAAGTGTGAGATCCAATCATAAGTCCCTTTTCTCAGTGCTGTTGTCACTTTGAACGGTCACTAAAGGAATGGTTGTAAGTCAAGGACTACCTGTATTGCCTTCCTCTGCAACTCCAGAATTCAAGATTTAGTTGATATATATACAGCTAGTCCTCGACGTACGACCACAATTGAGCCCCAAAATTTTGTTACTAAGTGAAACATATATTGAGTGAGTTTTGCCCCCATTTTGCAACTTTTCTTGCCGCAGTTGTTAAGTGAATCACGGCAGTTGTTAAATTAGTAACCCGGTTGTTAAGTGAATCTGGCTTCCCCATTGACGTTGCTTCTCCGAAGGTCGCAAAAGGGGATCACATGACCTTGGGACACTGCAACCGTCATAAATGTGGGTCAATTGCCAAGCATCTGACTTTTGATCACACGATCAGGAGGATACTTCAAAGGTCGTAACTGTGAAAAACGGTCCTAAGTCAGATTTTTTTAGTACCGTGTTAACTTTGAACGGTCACTAAACGAACCGTTGTAAGTCGAGGACTACCTGCACATCAACCAAAAAGCTGCAAATATTTGAACCTGCGATCCAAGCCCATCTCTGCTCTAAGTGAATAGAAATCGCTTCTAAGCTGGCTGAGTTTCATTCTCCTTTAATGAGTATTAAGGCCACTCTTCAGTGCCCAGAAGACAGAAAATATTCTATTTTAAACAGGGGGTGGGATTCAGCCGGTTCGGACCGGTTTAGGCGAACCGGTATCTCTGACGATCGATCAGCTGGCCACTGGTAGCTCTGACGATCAGCTGGACCCACCGCCCCTGCGCTTTTTTCTTTTTTATCCTCTCAACTGATTTGCACGGCAGAGCAGATTGCCGCCCCTCAGCTGTAGCTACTGTGTTACTACCTAGAAGGTAAGCTGGTTGTTTTGAAGCTGAGCACGCACGCGAAGCACATGTTAGGTGCACGGGCACGCGCTCCCCGAACCGGGTGTGAAACCGGTTGAAACCCACCACTGATTTTAACGGTTTGGGAACGACCACCTAGGAAGAAAAAGACGGACAGCATTTCAGTTTCAATGCATTTCCAGAATATCGTACATTGGTTGCAAGTCACAAAGGAAAGCTGAAGGAAATCGGCTCATGAAACGTTCGCCGTCCGGATCCGCTGTCGGTCCCTTTCCCCCCAAAATCAGAATCCGGTGATGTCATGTGCTGGGAACGGTTGCTTACAAATTAACCACGGTGGAGAAAAACCAAAGGACGAGTGGAGGACTTATGGTGAAGGCTGGATTTTTCCTGTCAGTATCCACTGAGGTCAGCTCAGCTGAGGAAAGCAAAATGGCCAAAGGGGCCGTGGGTCAGGCCTCCCCATGAGGCCCTTAGAAAGTCATCTGAAGAAAACCCTGTTTGGAGAAAGGGTGTCCCATCCTCTTCTTCCTCAGCTACGACATTTGTTCGGTGGGTCTCATCTGAATATCGCCGATCTGGAAGACACAAAGGGAATTTGGTCACCGCCGCTGAGTGAAACTGAGCAGAACGCAGGTAGACCTCAGCTTACAACCTCGACGGAGCCCCAAATTGACGTGTCTGAGTGAGAAATTGGTTAAGCGAGCTCTGCCCTCTTTTTACGACACCTTCCGCCGCATTCGCGAAACGAATCACTGCAGTTCTTAAATTAGACACACGGTTGTTAAGCGAATCCGGTTTCCTCATTGACTTTGTCAGAAGGTCACAAAAGGGGATCACGTGACTCCTGGACAATGCAACCGTCATAAATGTGAGTCGGTTGTCAAGCATCCCGACGTAAATCACATGACCATGGGGATGCCGCAACGGTCATAAGTGTGAAAATTGCACACCCACGCACGCACACCAGCAGGCCTCTCCCGCGGCCCAGTTACAAATAGGGTTAATCTAAAAAAAGGCAAATTTAGAGCAGTGGCTTAGAAATGTAAATTAATACGGAGGAGAACAGCAATGGGGGAAATACGGGATGTCCTCAACTTACAACCATAACTGAGCCCGAAATTACTCTTGCTAGGCGAGGCAGTTAAGTCAGTTTTGCCCCGTTTTTACGACCTTGCTTGCCACGGTTGTTAAGTGAATCACTGCTGTTGTTAAAGTTACTAACACGGCTGCTAAGTGAATCTGGCTTCCCTGTTGACTTTGCAGGTTCCGAACGTTGTAAAAGGGGAAATCGTATGACACCCCCCCACCCCCCCCGGGACATTGCAAACTGTCATAAATATGAGTCAGTGGCCAAGCGTCCTAATTTTGATCGTGGGGATGCTGCAACCGTCGTAAGTGTGAAAAACAGTCGTACGTCGGTTTTTTCGCCGGTGTTCCAACTTTGAAGGGTCCCGAAACAAATGGTTGTAATCATAGGAACGCATAATCATAGGAATGCATAGCACGATGTCATTGCACTAGTGACGTCATAGCATCCTTGAGTTAGTGATTCCATAAAGTCGGAATAATTTTTGCAGCACTGGTGGGGATGTGTGGGGATGCCATTTCCTCCCCTAGGGACCCTCATGGAAACAATCTTCCCCCACCCCACCTATTTGCCAAAAAAAATACTCAGAAATTCCAGAGTCTTACCTGTACATGAGGTGGAGCGCTGAGAACATATATTACAGCATTGGCCATATCTTCAGCTTTTAGACACTAGAAAAGAGACGGAAAGAACAGAAGGCAGGAAAGAATAAAGGCACATCAGAGGTTGGAAGGGACCTTGGAGGTCTTCTAGTCCAACCCCTTGCTCAGGCAGGACACCCTATAACCATTTCAGACAAATGGTTGTCCATTTATTTATTTATTTATGCGTAATGGATCATGAAATAGGAAACAACTTCTAGCCGATTTTGGAAAGGTTGCCCCAGTCCAGGGGTGTCAAACTCGATTTCATTGAGGGCTGCATCAGGGTTGTGTCTGACCTGGGGGTGGGGGCATGGCCAGCTCGACGTCACTCATGTCACAAGGGGGCACCTGTGTTGGCCAAGTGCTAAGGCAGAACTTCCCTCAGACCCTCCCTCCCTCTCATGATAATTTCCTTCCTTCCCTTCTTTTTCCTTCCCTCGTCATTCTTTCTCCCTCCCTCCCTTCCTTTTCTTTTTCCTTCCCTCTTCCTTCTTCCTTCCCCTCTTTCCTTCTTTTTCCTTCCTCGCTCTCTCCTCATCTTTCCTTCTTTTTTCCTTGTCTTTCCTCTTTCCCTTCCTGTCCCTTCAAACGCAAAGGGGGAAGCATTCCTCCTTTCGTTTCGTTTATCGTTTGTTTTGCTAGCCCTCTGCCAGCGAAAATGCAGCTCCCTTTTCACTGACAGAGGGTTGCAGGAGGCCGTCACAGCCCTCCGCTGACCCAGGCACCAAGGTCCAGTCCTTTGCTGTTTCCAGGGCGGCCCCACCCGCCAGATTTATTTATTTATTTATTTATTATTTATTTAATTAAATTTATATACCGCCCCATTCCGAAGACTCGGGGCGGTTCACAACACTAAAAACT
>JANHFL010000606.1:1156-17505 GCA_032468155.1 Oxyrhabdium leporinum
TCTTTCTTTCTTTCTTTCTTTCTTTCTTTCTTTCTTTCTTTCTTTCTTTCTTTCTTTCTTTCTTTCTTTCTTGATTGTTTTTATATATATATATTAATTTCCAGGTGCATTTTACTTACATTTTTCATGAGTTTATAATAGAAAATACAAAAATACAAAAGCAAACAGTAGGAAAAATAAGGGAGGGAAAGGGGAAAGGAGAAGTGCAGAACACAAGGGAAAAAAGAAAAAAGGTATTGACTTCTGACTTCCTCTGGTGTACTAGAATAAAACAGTAACATCAAAACTCAACTTTTTACTTTTACATAATAGTACAAACGTAACCATTTCTATAACAACAAATCTATCTAATCAGTAAAACTGAAAATCAAAGTTTCATTTTTTTCCACCTCAAGCACAAAGTCCAGAAACAGTTTGCAAGTACTGTAGGTAAAATCCATTTGTTAACATCCAGAGTCATTGAGGGTCGGGTACTATGCACATTTAATAAATTACAATAATGCTAATGCTGTTTCTTTCTTCTAGTTTCTTCTCACTAGATTCCATTTGTTTAATAACCCAGGGTTCTACAACTATGAGGAAGAGTTCTGCTACCTTTGTTGCCTAAGTTTGTTACTGAAATAGGAGATTGATGTTTTATACACATCATATTATATAATTAATTCCTAGAATACTTGTATGCTCTGAAAGTGCAGAGCATCTTTCAAAGTCAATGTTGTGATGGTTAAATTAATATGTGACGGGGAAAGGGAGGGATATGGTTTTTTATAAGTAGCAACATGTTAAATGGTCCAACTCTTGGGATAGTCCTAGTTTGGCTTGAGAACAGAACCTGATAGACTGATAGTCTAATTAGACTAGGGAAATGCTCTGCATAATAGCATGTGCCACTTGCTCTAAGACTAAGTGCAAATTTCACAGTTAATATTAGACATTTTTTTCCTTCCAAAATCCTTTCCTTTCCTTTTTTTTTTGCTTTAATTTTGCTTGATGAGTACCAATGATTTAAAAACTTGCACCATTGCATGATGGAATATAGCTGCATTTGATAAAGATCTATCGGTTGAAAAGGTTGCTTGGATACAAGTGAAAATGAAAAATATAAGAAGAAATGGCAGCATTATCCTGGAGTATTGATGCTTTTCGTAAATGGAAGATTGGAGGACTTGTACCTTCCTATCGTTGCTGTTGTTAAACGATGCCCAGTGGAATTACACAATTTTTATTATACCATTTTTAAGGTGCACATGCAATTTTATTCTGTCAGATGTAATATTTGGTAGGTGAATCTCATTAGTTTTCTGACCTAAAACATTTTGATGGTAATATGGTGTTTGGAAATTGCTAAGAGTGTACTATTTGGAGAACCAAAACATGGTTCTTAATTATTGGTTTGATTTAAGAAGTATCAGCGAAAAAAGTAAGTTTTAGAAAATTGAATATGATGGTTCAAGACCATCACAGGTAATTTAATGTTCATTATCCTTAAATCTCTTCCAAGTGAAAGAGTTAACTTTGGGGACCACAGTAGCTGTTTACAGAAATCACACTTTTGATTGTGGTCCTTCTCAGCTCAACAAGAGCCAGTGTAATGAAAGATTGGGAAGATCTTCAAGGTTTTCTGTCAGCCGTGAATCTACTGGAGAATGATCCACTGTAGAAAGTAGGGAAGATTATCTTGATGAAAATATCTAAATATCTAAAATCAAGAGGGTAAAGCATTTTCTATGTCTAGAACATCTAGAATAGGGTTTCTCAACCTTGACAGCTTTAAGATATGTGCACTTCAACTTCCAGAATTTCCCAGCCAGCCATGTGTGGTGGTGTTATCGTCATAGGGCAAGAATTATGCTAGCTGCAGAATTCTGGGAGTTGAAGTCCACATATCTTAAAGCTGATTATCTTGAGAAACATTGGTCTAGATTATGTTAGGAAGTGGCTGAGACAGAAGTTCCCTAATTCAGTGTACTACAAAAAGGAGCAACAGGTGCAATACAATCAGACTTGCCAGGTTCTGTTATTATAATAAATCTCAATAAAAGTAGTATTAGCCTTCCTGTGGAGTTGATTTCTTGGTTTGATCTAACCAGTGGGGCTAACTGCCAATCATCATTGCTCTCTTTAACCTACCTCATTAAGTTTATATGAGAATACAATAAGAAGGTAGTCACTATGTAATCCCTTGTGCTACTAGAATAAGGCAAACCATATATTCATGCAGGACATACAATTTACCTCAAAAAATTAAGGGGAGCTGAAGGAAATGTGTATGGAAGGGGCAGCTGAGAAAAAATGAAAGGAATTCCTATCAGATTCATGGATAACATAATACAGGCCAAGACAAGCAATATTCTAGAAGACAGAAACACAATTCAGAATGTTAATGATCTCAACGGAGTATAGATTAAGAGACAGAACCATTGTGTTGGCAAAACACTGAATTCTGCAAAAACAGTTCACTCCTAAGCCAGGAAGCATAATTCCAGATACTATTCAGGCAAAAAGGGAACAGATCAGGGTGGGCTTCAAAAACCTCAGCAAAGGGTTCGCTGCCCGGTTGCTGGCTGGGTGTGGCCATGGTGGGCGTGGCCTGCCTAGTCATCCTCCTGCACCACGGTGAGGGGGGTGTTTTGCCTTCCCCAAGGTCCAGAGGCTTTCCTTGAGCCCCTGGGAGGGCAAAAACGGCCTTCCCCCAGCTCCAGACACTCTCTGAACTTCCGGGAGGCCCGTTTTTTGCCCTCCCCAAGGTCCAGAGGCTTTCCTTGAGACAAAAACGGCCTCCCCCCTGGGTTCCAGATATTCTCTGGAGGCTGGAAACGGGCCATTTCCAGTCTCCCTGAACTTCCAGGAGGCCTGTTTTTTGCCCTCCCCGAACCTCTGCATGCACCCTGCACTTACCTGCATCCACAATGGGCCATGGGAAGACTCCTGGGAGGGGCGGGGTGGGGTGGGAGGGGCCAGCCAGGAGTGGGATTTGGTGGGTCTGCAATCCCTGCAGAATCTTTGCTAAGGGTCCGCTTGAACCCCCACAAAACCCCAGCAGCCCACCCCTGGAACAGATGCATAGTAGGTACAAATCAGGTACAACTGGCCTGACCAACAAGCACTGATTTCATCTAGGTTTGGCATGTTGGGCTTTCCCCACAATATCAGGGATTTGTATTACAGAATAAGGGCAGTTATAAATTCAGTCTATAGATTAACAGAGGGCTGATGGCACAGGTGACATACGTCAGCCTGTACATTATCCTTCTAAGTTTGAAATTCTTCATTTGTAGAATATGGCAATGTGAAAATGTGTTGACTTCAACTCCCAGAATTCCATAGCCAGCATAGCTGGCTAGTGAACTCTGGGAGTTGAAGTCCACACATCTTCAAGCTGTCAAGGATGAGGAACACTGTTAAGAACTGTGAGAAATAGCAGAACTCCTTTTTTTTGGGACAATTCAATATATTTTGTTTATTAATACATTCCAATTTGGGAAGCTGGATTCAGAAATTAGTCACATCATTGCCCTATTTTTTCAGGATAACTCAAATAGGAGAGTAAATTATTTGTTTCCTCCTGATCTTTGAATTTTATAGGGAAGAAGTGTTCGAAATGTTTTAGTCTTGAGTGTACTGCAATCACTCTTTGAATCCCAAAACCAGAGTTGTTTAATTATGGTAAATGAGTAGATTTGACCTTTCTTTGATCCTTCTTTTAACAACCATTTAAGGAGATTCTCTTTCAACGCCATTTTTAGATATATTCAGGCTAGTTAATTTTGCTGAAATATCTTCCAGATATTTATTAGAATTCACTTGAATAATAACCTTTTTTCATAATTTTTGTCACTCTGAACAGGATGCTTGGGGGCCTTGCAAGAAAAAATAATTAAAAATATCCTCCACAAGAGGTGAACTGCAGCTAGGTAATTGCAAAGATGTTTCTCATTAGAAAACCATTGTAATCATTGTAAGTGCTGCAGCTCAAATAGATATAAATGAATAATGAACATCCAGTATCTGCAATATAATCCTATCCTGTAATGAGACATTTCTGGAGTGAAGTCTCAATTACACCCATGCTCTTATCATGGCACCAACCTTTGGAGAGAATAGGGCATAAATTGTATGTCTTGGTGCCTATTGCAATGATAAGCTGCCTTAACAGCTGCAGAGGAGCAACCAGGCACGACACAATGTATTTGATTTTTTGCTGTATATATGGAGGTGGCATTGCAGTACCCTTCGTTCTCTAAAAGACAGGGCAAAATGTTACAGTACATTAAATAGTTATCATGAGTCTACCTGCCACTTGTAAACAGTCTGATAATGGTACCAGCTCAAGCAGAAGGCAGGGAACTTCAGTTTACAAATACCCTTCAGTATTTGGTTATTATTTGTTTGTTTGTTTGTTTTTTGCTTCTCCACCCCAGGGGACTCTTTGGTAACTATACTGTTTCCTACATAAAATCTAGTTATGCAAACATTGAGAGACTTTGTACAAATGAATGGAGGCATTATCTGGACAGACTAACCGGGTTTGAGGGTTATGATGCAAAACCTTTTATAAGCAGAATGCTTCATTCAATATTCAATATAAATGAAGCATCTTTAGGAAATTCTTTTTTCTTTAGGAAGATTTTTTTGGGAATCTTTAGGGAAAAAAATAAAGCGTATCACTTCACAATCAAGATCCCTCGTGAAAAATAAAACAGGCTGCATTCTTTCAAATAACATGCATTTTAATTAAACAAATGGCACACCCCCTTCAGAAAATCTACTCCAGTTACTGTGCTCAGTACAATATTCTCCATACAGTCACATTTCTACATAGGGAAGCATTAAAAATTATCTTCTATCTGTAAGATAGAGTGGTAGCTACCACATAATCGTATCTAAACTACTTTGTTTTGATTCTTTACCAGGTGTCTATGGAGATTCTCAGTCATCCAGGTCACGGTTGTCCCAAAGGTGCTTTTTTCAAGAGGCAACTGGACTTTGTTTTTTCTTTGAAATAAAAACCAGAAAGTCCAGTTGCCTCTTTGCCATGTGCAAGCAGATGCTTGGTGGATGCAGGAAACTATTATAGGTTGGTTAAGCCTAACTCTGTGGATAGGTCTATCCTATTTTCCTTTTATAGACTAGGTAATTAATGCCAAAAAAGTAACTTATCAGTTTTATCCAGTGAACTTCTTTCATTCACCTAGTGTACAGATAGAGAAAATTTGCTTAAAGTCATTGAATCATTATTTAGTGTCCATTTTATGTACGGTAAGATCAGCTACGTATTTATTTCCTGCTGTGCATCTGTCTGATATCTATTTAACTGCCAATAGGCTTATTCAGCAAGACTGTATTTTATGACATAAAGGGACATTTTTACATGCGTTTCACAGCACAGCACATGTGTTCAATGCTTATAGCATGTGCAAGCAATTCTACTTCATAATTTCCCTGATTTTTCGTGCCATCTATTCCATATAAGTTGAATGGCCAAACATATTTTTAAAAATATCGATGCATTTTCTAATTCTTTGTAACTGACTTCCAATGCAAGCATGAAGCACTTAATTTAAATCAACATTTCTCTTTGTAGCTGATAGCATCCATCGTGTTCATCAGTTTTGGAGTGGTAGCAGCTTTTTGTTGTGCAATCGTTGATGGTGTGTTTGCAGCACGTCACATAGTAAGTATGTGCTTTTGTGTATTCTTCCTCATTGTGAACATTAAACTCCTTATGTGACCTGTGTATCCAATATCTACCTTCATGCTGGGATGCAAATCTAGACATTTAGCTAATTAGACTTTCATAAGGGCTATTTATAAAAAAAATTGCAGTTTTATCCTTCCTATTTAGGTTTACTTAAAAATAGTGACACTGAGCTTACTCCCAGGTGGTGGCACCTAAGTGATTGGACACTTGACTGCACTTGACATTGATATAAAAATATAAAGCAGTTTTTTTTCCTCACGGACAAGGAATGTTAGTTTCTTATGGTGTGTAAGTTTTGAACATTTTGTATGATTAATTTAAAACACTACTTGTCCTTGGTAAAAGTTGAAGCATAAGCGGGAGGGTCTGAAGAACAAAATAAGTCAATATGGCAGGTACAACAATGTGATTGAAACTCTGCCTCTTTTTCAAGTGGGTTGGATATAAAAAAAAGGAACTTTGATCACTCCCACCCCGCTGCCATCTTGACTTATTTATTTTTCCATATTCTGTGGATACCTGCAAGCCTAAAGCAAAGAGTGGGGATCAGAACCTCAGTTCAAAAATAACCAATGGGACAGGTACGGGAAAATGAAAGGCAGCTGGTGAAAATGTTCTAAATGCTGTTTAAGAACTTCAAAATGAGACATTTGTTGGCTTTGCATGAAGAAAAACAATGTGAGGAGCTTCTTAATGAGTCGTTAAAACAGAGCCCATGTCTGTTGAGACTGAAGGATAATTGGCCCAGTAAGGCAGACATAGATTTTTGATTCTGAACACTTAGGCTATCTCTTTAACTATTAAATGTGATTTTCAAATATTAAATATCTGAAACATACTTCCTTTGCTGATCCAACAAGACAAACATGGCTCCTTGCTTTTCCTTGCTTGCCATTCAGCCTTCACCCAATACTCTCCAGATAAACTGCACCCATCTATAATCATGGTTGTTTTGCTGGAACACATTGCACCAGATGCCTCTCTCGGCAATCTTGCTTGAGTTTGTATTAGCTACCCATGTGCAGCCTTGATAAAGATTTAATTTGCTTGACCAATGATTGAAAACAGATTATACAATCAATGGGAGCAAAGGGAATCACCTCATTTGGAGTTGCTCTTCACACCATAAAAAAGGTCTCCATTAGGATCATGAATACCTTAGTGTGTCACCCTCCATGTTTTTCTTGGATTGTAATAGGAATGGATAGTTGAGATTCCAGAGAAACTCTGCTTAGATATTGTGCAGTTTAGAAATAAACAAAACAGAACTACTGTATATATTTTCTGTCCCTATAGTCCCACTTGTATACCTTTATCAAAAGGGAACCTCATCACACATACATGAAATGAATAGCTGGAGCTGGAAGGAAAAAGAGCTGTTTATACCATGACAGAACACTGATTTTCTTACAGTAGATCTCCAGTTCCTTTGTTTAACACTACAAAGAGGTATATGTGAGAAAAGTCCTACAATTTTTTGAAAAATATAAAATAACATGATGGCATAATGCAAGGGATTTCAGACTTTTCCAGAGTATGGAACTTTTCTCCTTGTGACCCCTCCCCCCAAAATCTTTTATTGATTTATTAATTAATAAGAGCAGAATATGGACAGAAGGAAATCATAATTTTGGAGGGGAGAAATGGCTTTAAACATATTTATAACTACAATGAAGAAGATTGGAAGTTGCTTCCGTAATTTTTTTTCTGTTTTCTGTTTCCTTTTCCCCTTTTTATTACTTTAGCACTTTCTTTTCCTTTATTAATGTTGGCTTGTATTTATCTTATTAAATAAAAATTATTTTTAAGAGTTCTCCCCAGAATGCCTGTCCAAGGGGGTGGGCTTTTGAATGCCAGCTGACATTCTGCTGTGGCCTCAGTTCTTTTCTGTGCAAAAACTAAAGGAGAAGAATTATCTGTTTCTTGAAGAGAGTTTTTTTATGTTTCATCTTAGTCACTTATGGACAGTTTTTCTTTAATCCTTTATATATATATTTTTCTCCTCTTGTGGAGAGTTTTACATTAGAGACTAAGGGAGCAAAACCCTCTATCATTTTCAGAGAACTTTCCCCCCTTTTAGTCCTGCAGATACCGTTCAAATCTTCACTAAAGCCTAGGGGTCCACAGAACCCAATTTTTTAAAAAATCCCATATAATGGATTGCTACAATGTCAAATGAAACATGAACGCCTTTAACCTTGGGGACAGACTTAACATGGCACTTTACTGTGATTTCCTTAGCAACAGCTGGAATGAAATATGCCAGTACTATCCATTTTTGCCAGCATATACCTATTGTAAACACGGAAAAACACGGTTTCCTTGATTTCTTAAAAGAACATCAGGAATAATATAAGTTTAGTATTTTTTCATCTCAGTGATAGGTACTTTTGTTTTATTTTGTTTTTTAAAGATGAGGAATTAGAAGAAAATCCTTTCTATGTTCAAAGATGACATAACTTGATAAATAAATAGTAGAAAGGAACTATCTGCATGTATCTTTATATCTATGTCTATACAATGATTTGTCCAATTCAGAAGAAAAAGCACTTAAGAAAAGCACTTAAAAATTAGAAATGAATGCAAAGGTGCTTGGTTTAATGTATTCCTGTTTTATTTCAGAATTATAGTACTTGTAATTTGTTTTTATTTCCATGAAGCATCTGTGTGTTTGAACCCACCGTTCACCTTTAAAAACAGCTGAAATGCCTGAATCAGATGAAATAAATACAGTTGAAAGCAGCATGTAATGATATTAGTGCAGATAAAAAGGAAAATTACAGGAACCTATTATACATGAATTATGTTGTTTTCACATATATTGTTACATAGCAGCGACACTGGTCCTTACATGCTGCAAACAGATACCCTTGCAGAACAAACAAAGCAAAACAATTTCTCTTCTGCACCCAGCATTGTCCTCCTTAAACTTTCAAGTGATACTTCTTCAATAATTGATAAATGCATAATTGGTTAGCCAATGAAATGGAGAACAGCTCATATAGACCTATACTGTGTGTTTATTATGCCATTGGAAACATATATAGAAAACTTGGCTGCCACTGCGAGAGAGGCAGAATACAAGTAAAGGTAATATGAACTTTCAAGAGAAACTAAAGAGGGTAAACTAAGCCAGAAGGGAAGGCATTAGTAGCTTGAATGAATGAGAATTTGAGTAGGGAATGATTGTATTGCACTATTTAAGCAGTCTTTTATTTTATAAATGTATGAATAGCACAGAAGTGTTTCATTGTAAATTTTATACTAGAACAAATGTGCATAAATGTTTAATAAATAATAAAGGCAAGGAATAAACCAGGTGGTATGCTGGTTGAATTTCTTCATTATAGGCTTTTACTCAAACAGGGTCAAGGAATAAGGGATATAAGGATATAATTCTTTCCAAAACCTAAAGGCTCATCTGCACCGGCTGATCCCTCCATTGCCGAAACGGACCAACAACCACTTCTGGAAAGC
Source organism: Oxyrhabdium leporinum (assembly GCA_032468155.1). Taxonomy (NCBI): domain Eukaryota; kingdom Metazoa; phylum Chordata; class Lepidosauria; order Squamata; family Cyclocoridae; genus Oxyrhabdium; species Oxyrhabdium leporinum. The sequence goes on from JANHFL010000606.1 coordinate 10,335, forward strand.
AGAAAGGGATATTGCTTCCTTTAATCCCCAACCCATTATCAGAGTTACCTCAGGATATACTTTTCTGCTCCACTTCCCAAATACACCTTTCCACATTATGCCATGTTCCTGTCCATTTTACAAACACTTTACAAACACAGAAATACACCTTTAAACTGATTCAATGCTTAGTATAGTCTGTTATACCTTTCAGAGCTACCTTTCCCATGGAATAGCACAAAGATTATAACTCTTACTTTGTAAACGGAAGGTTGCTCATTTGGAGGAACCTGGTAGGCAAAAATAGGAAGCTCAGGAAAATATTTCAATATGTTATTTTTTTCCCTCAGCACTGGGAAAAATAGGAAGCTCAGGAAAAGAAAAAAAAAGTTTCTGCCACATCTTGAACCAGAAACTTTCTGTATGCACAATAAATGTTATAGCTGGGTTATTATAGACCTCACTATAAGAAGTGATATTCTTATAGTGAGGTTCAATAAGAAGTGATATTTAAAAAACTACATGTTCATGTATGTTGATGCTTTGACTTTATATGTATACGTTCAGTTTAACTTTGTGTATAAAGTTATGCATGGGTGTATTCATATACACATGCATACTGTACGTCTGGTAAGATTCCTCCACTACTGTCCCCAACAGGAAGTAAGGTGGCTGCTTTATAAAACAGAAATCTGGGAAAGCCCAGCAGCCCCAAAGTGAGTTTATGGTGGTCTATAGTTGGACTGAACAGTTTGAAAGCCGTTGCCACAATGTTCCAGTCTGAACAGGATTTTCTTAAGCTGGTTTAATAATAGGTTGGCATAAGCATAACACAGGAACAGTTTCAAGTCCTGATATGTCCTAGGGCTGCCATGGCCTGTTCGTTGAAGAAGGCCCCATTGAGTCTGTAACAGTTTAGTTTTGCTCTTATGTAAACATATGGAAAAATGGGTGGGTGGAAATCAAAAGAAAGACTGAAAAAGTTATGACTGGGCAAGACATTAGTAGTAAAAAGCAAAAACCAATGTATAAATCAGTGTATGGTGGAATCATGTTTGTTTACAAAGATAGGAAGGTATGGTGAGTGGCAACTCAATGTAGAACAGGCCAAGAAAGAGACTCCAGCAAAGTGTAAAACTACTGTTGGTCCTCAGTTAACAGTGGTAATTGGGCCCAAGAATTCCATTGCTTAGCAACAGTCATAAAGCATAATGTCATGTCACTGTGCTCATGAACAGTTCTGGCACTTCTAGTTGCAGTTGTTAGGCTGTCTTTGGGTGCAGAGTCACATGATTACCAGTTACAATCCCCATTAAAATTGTTTGTCAGAAGCCAGCAGCAGTGATCACAAATTGTGATCACATGACCGCAGGAGGCTGCAATGTAATTGTGGATTGGTTGCCAAGGTCCTGAATTGCAGTCACGTGACTGCAAGGATGCGCAGTATGAGCCCTTGTTTGGCACTGTCATAACTTCAAACAATGTTTGAACAAATGGTTGTTAGCTGAAGAGTACTTGTACTTTTATTAGGATGGACTATTGAAACAGAATTTTGCAGTAGAACCTTTACTCCTCTTATCTTACACTCCTGTGAAATGAAGGAGGAGTTCGTCTGAAGTATTTTCTCCTCCCCTCAGACTGTGTTGGGCTTGAAACAGACTCTTTGCCTCCTCACTCTGGAAATGAATTTGGCTTAGTTCCCTCAAGGTCATCTTCTTTATTTTCTATGGGTATTGGTATAAATTAGATTTGGTTAGAGCTTTTGCAGTTATCCCTGCCTTCTGTTTCTTCTGCCTTCTACTTCATATTCCTTTTGTGTAAAGATGTGTATCCCCAAAAGAATCAATATGTAGGTATGCAGTTATAGCCCACAATTCCTCAATGATCTCGAATAAGGACGTGCAACTTCTCTATTTCTGCTACTACAGAAAAAAACATGTGATCTGCTGAATCAGGGGTTAGTAGCCGAGGTTATCATATTTCAACATTAAAAAAAATCACTCGAGCGGCGTTCATTCATGTAAGGCACTGCAATCCACACAAAGTTTGCTTACTGTTGCTTGCCCACTGCAGTGGACCTGGGAAGGGCTCATTAGTTGCAATTGCTTCTCCCAGGCCTGAATCAGTATCCTACATGCAAAAATTTGGCCCCTGACAAACCATTGTTTGTGGGACACCAACACTGTTTTTGCAGGTTGGGCAGGCATTTGCAGAATGAAGTCTCTGCTAGGAAACCACTGTTTGACATTCATATTGATCAGGCTCTAAGACCAAAATTAATGTTTATGCTGTGAAGTTTACATTTCTACAAGCGAAATCACTGTTCGCCCTCTGATAGTATTTCTGGCATTAACCAGTGACAACAGTACTGATCTCTCAGTCTCTTTCTCTCTCTTAATATAACACACACACACAATGCCCACAAATTAAGAAAAAGCAGCAATTAAACACCCAAACCTCAGCTTATACTGCATTTTCAGGACCTCGTGTGAAGCTGTATCTCACTTTCAGTATTTGCTTTCCTTTCACAGATTATCAGGGCAATGACCACCGCCATTTTCTTTTGAATAATACATGCTTTTATTTCATCCCCAAATATCTGCAATGGGGTCTCTAAATCTAGGATCTGGACATGATATTTCTTTCACACTGTACAGCTGAGACAAAAAGACCAATCTGACCCTATTTATAACTTCACCTACAACATTCATCAGCTATTAGAACTGGTCGTCTGTCTCAGCTACCTCTTGCTTGTTACCTGGGCACAAGATAAAACTGACAGACAGTTTGGTTAGAAAAGATGGAAAGAACCATACCACACAGGCTAGGGCTCTTGATACTATTCTGTTGAATCAGCAAGCAGGAATGATGAGATGCACATTTTATACAGGTAGTTCTCAACTTACAACAGTTCGTTTAGTGGCCATTTGAAGTTACAACGGCACTGAAAATAGTGACTTATGACCATTTTTCACACAACCGTTGCAGTATCCCCATGATCACATGATTTACATTTGGATGCTTGACAGTTGACTCATATTTATGACGGTTGCAGTGTTCCTGAGTCATTTGAGCATCTTTTGCGATCTTCTGACAAGCAAAGTCAGTGGGGAAACCAGATTCACTTAACAATCATTTAACCATTGCAGTGATTCACTTAACAAATGTGGCAAGAAAAGTCGTAAAATGGGCAAAACTCAGTTAACAGATTTTTCACTTAGCAACATAAGTTTTGGGCTAAATTGTGGTTGCAAGTTGAGGACTACCTGTATTGCAGTTTTATTGATTCCAAGAATCTTCATATTGCCTGCCACTTGGAAGTGTCGTGTGCATCCTTGCTTCTTTCAGGTCTAAAACGATCTAAATGGCTTAATTTGCTACAAACCTAGAATATTTTATTTATTTAATTTAATTTATATTAAATGGCATGTCCCCATTCAAATAATAATTGTCCTAGGTGCTCTCTGGGCTTGGTGGTTTTTTTGCATTTCATTACCAAACTAGATAACATTATCAGTGCTAGAAGGAAGTGCAAGCTACCACTAATAATATTTATTACCTTGTTTGATAATGAAGCCACCAAGGAACTCACAGTTCAACCCTGAGCTGCAAGTATTCTCTTCTATCAGTAATCTTCTAATTACATGAATTTGTCAAAATATAAGTGAGTCTGGTTATTGAAACTTTGTAGACCCTTTTTTATAATAAAATAAAATGTGTTTGTTTGCTGCAAAACTACAGATTTGCACATGAAAACTAGTAAAGCCTATTAGATAGAGTTTCTTTCTTCAACCAATAGTAATCAGAATGAGTTACTTTCTAACTGTCTAGAATTTTAATGTGGTGCAATCAGTACAAAACCCTTCTTAAAAGTTTGTTCTTTATAAGAATGAGTGAATATTATGTTGCCATCTGGTGGATTTATTGTGCAATAATAGCAAGTGTCCAAAAATATCTCCCCTCCCCCCCTCTTCTACAACATTTATGGTAAGTTTCTTAGTTCATGTCACTGTCTCAGTGATTTTTTTTACAGAACCAAAAGGGTTCCCAAACTGTTGACTGGGGAATTGTGGGAGTTGAAGTTCACAGGTCTTAAACTGATCTGGATATTCCTGATTTACAGCATAAAACAAAATGGAAATTTGAGTCAGTGAAGTGCAGGCATTGTGCTAATTGGTGATTTTGTTTTAGGAAAAAATGTTTTTAAAAATCAGGTTTTATCTAGCTTGTTCATACATGTCCATTCTTTCTTGAACATGTTAATATATTTTAGAAAACCAATGGCTTCAGAAAAAAAGTCTTATCACCTTTGTCTAAAGGTACAAAATAATTTTCTTTATAAATAATAAGGTAATAGGATGGTGAATTTAAATAATATATAATCCGTCTCAATTGAATTAGCAAGTTGCTTTAAAGGAAAATGTTCCATGTATTTTCTCTTTTTACTTGGTACTGATAATACAAAATCCTTGTAAATTATTTTCAGTATTTCTTTTCTCAGTGAGTCATTAATTTGAGTAACAGTAGCTTTTAAAACATTAACCGAGTTAATTTACCAGTAACAGTAAGCTTTCAAACTGCAAATTTAATTTTTCTTTAAAATATTTATTCTGCTTTGTTCATTCTATTTTATTGCGGATAGATTAAGTTTTAAAGCAGAATGTTCTGAAGTTTAAAATGTTAAAGCTGAGTGGAATGTTGACTGTTTTTTTTCTATGATTCATAACCTATCTTGAGATAGGCTGTACTTTTTTACTAGCTTCCTTTGGCCTAAGTGAAAGCAGCTATTCGGTGTTAAGCCCAGCATTTCAATTAAAAATAGGCAATCATTAACAAGCAAGAAAGACGGCCTTTGCTTAGACAATGGACAAGTTAATATGAACAGACTGTAACTGGAAGACAAAGGGGATCAGAATGTTGAAAATCTGAAAGTTCTACCTTCCTAATGACGTCCTGGTGATGCTAATTAAAGTCACGATGCGGCTGTTGCAGTATTTCTTCTTCCTTAAGAAATGGAAACAGAAGCTATGAAGAGCACAGGAGAATTACCAGTAGAAGATAATGTCACCTGGACCGTGTGTAAAATTCCACGTATAATTCAAGCAATGTCCACTAAAGTATTTTCTAGAACCATCATCATCTAGATGATGATAGAACTGCAGAAAAAACAATTGCTACCAGCCTGTCTTCCATTGAGGACCTGTATACTGCACGAGTCAAAAAAAGGGCTGTGAAAATATCTACAGACCCCTCACATCCTGGACATTAATTATTTCAACTTTTACCCTCAAAACGATGCTATAGGACACTGCATACTAGAACTACTAGACACAAGGACAGTTTTTTCCCAAATGCCATCACTCTGCTTCCTAGTATGATTTGATTGCTTATTTAGTAACCTATGACTATCACTAAGTGTTATATCTTATGATTCTATTTTTTCCCCAAGTTTTTTATTCTTTTATTTTTTAGCATACATATCAATGCGTAAACAGTGTGGCACCTGAGTGTCTTACATTTTAGTACAAATAAAATAATATTCATCATATTTACTACATTTGACAAGCTTATATAATTCTGGTAATAGTACACATATTTTTGTTGAGTTTTAATCTTTCCTTATTTAATTATTCAATATTTCAATAAGTTATTTTTGTACCAATCACTATATTCTAAATGTCATTCCTTTTACCACAGATAAAATATTAATAATCATATTTGTTACATTTAACAGATTTATATGGTTCTAATAATAATACACATATTTATGTTAAATTATAATCTTCCATTATTTAATTATTCAGTATTTCAATGTTATTTTTATGCCAATCATAATTTAATTCAAACATGCTTAATAATACAATCGTTCAAATTCTGATTTCCCCTCTTATTATTACTTCATCTTATTATGTAAAAATGTCTGTTCCATTGATCCTCCTCTCTCTAGTATCCATCCCTATTCTAACTTTTAATTATGCCATTGTTATATTTAAAAACATTCCCTTTTATCCATCGTCTCTTGTCCGCTTTAAAGCTTTAATTGTTCTTTTCTTAGCTTGCCTCCCATATTCCTCTCTTGGATCTTTATCTCTATCTGCTTCCACATCTTGACCAGTCATTTTAAACATTTCTCCCTTCTCAGCCCTATTCCATTGTCTAATTTTTGAGATATCTGCTCTTGCCCCTATATCTCTCCCAAAAAAAGTATTCCTGTAACTCCAGTTCCTCTTTTAATTCCCTTAAAATACTCCATAAAATACACTTGTTTCATCAGTCATTATTATTTTTGTTTTTATCTCCTTCTTGTCATCTCATTTCATTTGTTGATTTGTCTCTGTTTTTTCATCTACTCTTTCAATTGGCGCCTCCTCTTCTTGGGCGTCAAACTTGGGTGGAAAACTTGGCTGAATATAGCCCTGCATAATATTAAAAACTTAAGGAAACATTTCATAATATTTTCCTCATAAAACTTTCAGGTTTTCATTTTTCTTCATTGAGAGTTTTTATTCCTTCCAAATCTTGTATGTGTTGAAATAGTAATTTACTAAGTACTAATTTAAATGCAAGATCTATAGTCCAGTTTTCTAACATAAGTACATTTATAAACTAGTTTAAGATCATGATGTTTACATAATGTTTACTCTGACTAAAATTTTAGTGAACAGATTTGATCAACATACCCTTGATATTACTTTGTGTAACGAGAGAAATGAGAAAAAACACATATTTCGGGCAGGGAACATTTTTCAAAGAACGAAGTCTAGACAGTGTGTTATAATTTTGTTGCAAATCATTACACTACACATCAGCATTCTCTATGGATTTATTTTGCTATATGTCTTGTGATAAGCAAAACAGTGCTGATTTTACAGTAGTAAAATAAGTTAAATTGCAACTGGATTCTTAATCATTCTATAGCTTGGAAATATTAGAGTTAATTTTTCAATGTGAGGAAAAGTTTTCTTTCCAACTGACTACAAGATAGAAAGCCTAAACTTAATTGTTTGAGAAATGCATTTGCTAGAATACTGTGAAGTTTAAATTAAGGTAAGTCCCTTATTAACTGAAAAGAAATGCTCCAGATATATGTAAAGGGAAGTGTGAATGGTCTTGAGCAGTGGTGAAATCTATTTTTTTTCACCACCGGTTCTATGGGCGTGGCTTGGTGGGGGGGTCATGTGACTGAGTGGGC
>JANHFL010000608.1:8741-19530 GCA_032468155.1 Oxyrhabdium leporinum
GGCGGGCGAGCGAGCGAGCCCCCTAGCCGTCCCGCCTGCTCGCTTGGAAGGGCGGGCACTTGTTCGCTTGCCAGCTCCCTTCTGCAAGCCTGCGGCGACGTCCCGAGCCTTGCTTTGGACCGGAGGAGCGCCCGTCCTGCCGACCCCTTCCCGCTGAGGAGACGCCGAAGGAGAGGAAACACCCCACACACACCCGCCCCAGGAGAAGCGCCGCCGCGCGAGGTGGGTGGCGGGCAGAGACACCCCCCCGAAAAAAAAGAAGAAGGGGGGGGCGAGGCAGGGAGGGGCGCCTTCCTTCGCTCTTCTTCTCTCCCGCTTGGGTGGGGGTGGTGGGGTGGTGGACGCCACCCTGAGAGGTTGAGCCCCCCCCCCCGCCTTAACCTCCTTCTGCGTGGTAGGGAAGGAGCCTCTGAGCATGTGGAGAGTGCCGTTATCTTCAAAGGAGCGGGGTGAAGGGTAGGGCTGGGATAGAGCCAGGCTCGCCTTTTCCACTTCAGCCGTGGAACCCCATTGGGTGACCCGACCTGTTTTTAGGAGTTTTTATATTTGATTTCATCCTTGACGAACGGAGGGAAACCAACGGCTCGGATTTGCGCAGTGCCTGGAAGCTGCTGACTTAGCCAGCCGCCTATCCGTCTAGTGTGCCGGAGGAAAATCAAACGTTACTTCCCCCGTTTCACCTGGTGGTTGTGCCAATAAGTGGAAGAAAGTTAGCCAGAGCGACATCCGCGAACCCCTGGATCACAGCAGGATGTGCATCCCGCTGAATAACTGCATGTGGGGGAAAAAAGGACCACTGGTCAACACTATACTTAGCAAAAGGCTTCCAGACTATTCATAGAGACTGGCTGAGATCCTCACGTTACACTAATGCGTAAGGTGGATTGCTAGGTTTGGGCTCGGCATGCCGGGCGAACTCAACGGCGGCGGCAGATTTGCAAACCACGGATTGCGGCTTTGTCGTAAGGCACTAAGGAGCTTAGTCTCCTCCACTGTAGTCTGCCTCCCCTTCTGCATTATGTAACGTACATCACAGGCATTTTTGCATCCTATCCCATTTCAAAGTCAGTAGTGTGACCTTTGTTGGCTTAATCCCTGCTGTGACACAGAGAACTTTGTATGGGAGAAATGCAAGAGAATGACTTCCCAAGTGGCATGGCAGACTTCAGCGTTACTTGGACGTGGTTTCTAAAACCCTTATTTGGAAATCTAATCAAATTTCATAGCGCTACTTAGGATAACGTACGTGTAAGTATCTCAATGCAGGAGCAGATTTTATTTTTTATTTTTTTTTAAAGTCTGAAAGTGCGATTCTTACAGCGTGGCGGTTGACCAAACCAAATTGGCCGAGGGATAAATTTGGCAATTTCTTTAATCAAAAAAAATCTAGTTCACATACTTTTGACTTAAAGTTTCCTTCAAGTGATATCGGTGGAATGAGGAGCTCTACTTATTTTGCACAAGGTGGCACACACGGGCTGTGTTTCCACAACGCACGTATTAATCCGTGTTCTGGATTGGAATTTGTACAGTTAAGATGAACTGTTTTTGGCTTTGCAAAAAAAAAAAAAAAAAAATTACTGAAGGATAAACTAAATATATGAGCTTGGTACTTAAAACCTGCCAAGCCATTAAAAAAAAACAACCAGCCAAGATTAAAACTAAATAAGCATAGCCTGTGGTAGGTTTTTTAACAGATCTGGTTAAGTGCATTGAGTAAACGCAACCACAGAACCACAAACTACATGGGTTGGGTTAATGTGCAATCAGCCTATTTTGTGTTTGCAGAAAGCCACTCATTGTCAGCCTTTTGAGGTAGGCCAGGACAGGAAACGAACACGATGAGAACTTCTGGAACTGCACTTTTATAGGGTATAAATACAAGAATCTTAAAAAACCCAACGGGTCTTCTCTGTGGCAGACTGTTGAGACAGTCAAGGTGGATCAATTCTGAGCTTCTTCCTCACCCACCTCCTTGCTTTCCAGGCCAAGGTGATGTTTTTGTATCTGCTGCATTCTTTCTTCAAGACTATTTCTGTTGTCAGGATGTTCTCCCTTCTTGCTCTTCACCACAATCCTGTGAGATAGCTTGAGCGAAACGTTGCCTTCCGTAGCCAAGGAAGGCTTTGATACCATGTCTGACTGGCTTTGAACTAAAGCTCTGATGCCTTTTATTTATGTATGTACTTTTTGTTCAGGGGTTTAAGCGGCGTGAGGGAAGATATTTTGGAAGAAAGCTTTATCTGCAGGGAAAGCATTAAATCTTATAAAACAGAGGATCCTATTAAGCCCTTCTGTCTTGATCGAAGTTACTTGATGTTGATATAGGCGATGGCAGCTTTCTTTTCAAGTTGAACTTCTGTCTGCTGAATCTTGGCTGAGCTGAGAAACTAAACAGGGTTGGGCCTAGTTTAAATTTGGATGAGAGAAATATTCCCAGAACTGAACAGGGAAGGTGAACAACATTCAGAGCAAAGCTGTGGCAAACTATTTTTATGTTCTTTCTAAGAAAACTGTAAATATGTCATGATTTTTGGGGGGGAGGGGGGTTGGTGAGGGCTAAATGTTGATGTGGGCTGCTCCAAATTGGAATTATGTATATATAAGTGTAAAAATCTATCATATTTGACTTTCTTCACTGCCATTGTCATTTTGTAACACCTCCATGCCCCTCATTAGAGCAGCCCATTTGTTCTGAAAGACCCCTTTGAACTGAATTCAGAAGGTTGCACAACTTAGCAATGTAGATAAGCCAGGAAGGCCCTCATTCTTCCAGGATATTACCACCCTGATACCTTGTGGGTTTAGGTGCAGAGAGAGACAGAGAAAGCACAAATATGCCTGCCTGGTTCTGCCTGCTGACCTTTGCAACGTAATGATGTTGGATTTCAACCTCCCCAAATCCCCAGCAATAAGACAGGACCACAAAGGCTGTCAGTAAGATTGTAAATAGGAAAATGACATCCAGGGGGAAAAAAATAAAGAAGCCAAAGCAACATTTCTTGTTGCCAAACACCTGAATTTTGATACACGTGACCATGGGGAAGCTGCAAAGGTTGTAGGCGTGAAAAACGCTCCCCTTTTTCGGTGTGCCGTCCTCATTTTGAAGCATTGTAAGTTGAGGATTACCTGTACATCTTCTAAATGAGCCACGTCTCTGGGAACCAAGCTCATCCCCAACTTTTTTTTTCCAGGCAGCTCAAATCCCCGAAGTTCGGCGTTTTTAATTTCTCGGGAATAAGTGGCTCTCGGGCGTGACGTTTCAAAAGCACAGTTAGTCTCTCCACCATTCAAGCACCTTTTGGAGTGCTGCCACGACAAGACAGGCAGCCACGCCGGGCACGTGGACAGGAGAGAAGAAACCCAAGAGAGAGCTTGATGGAGGGAAACCCTAGGGCTGGCGCTGCCCTTGTGCTCTTCACCCCTGAGCAACGCTGCAACACCTTCCCCCCCCCCAAAAAAAAAAACCCCAAACCAACAACATTGGGAAGGTGGAGCCTTGCCAGCCGCTTTGGCTAAAATTGGAAACTTCTTGCAAATTAGGTTTTGGGTGTGGAAAATGCTTTTCATAGAAACGGAGAGTAAAACCAGCAGTTGGTGCGTCTCTGTGTGTAACTCTCTGCAGCTTTTAACAAAAGAATTTGCTTTGGCACGGCAAGAAAGGCAATTTCACTATGCCCTTTAGACGAATTTAAATAAAAAAAAGAAACCTCCCCAAAAACACCCCAGTGAAGGATTCTCTGTTTCTAATCCACAAAACAATCCGTGCTCTCCCCTCCTTTCTGCAAAGTTAGCGAGAGCTGTTGTTTTTTCCAACATGGCTTGGATGTTTTGGCAAAGGCAGCTCAAAAGTTCTGGCCTTCACCTCTTTTGTCGGGAAGCAAGGCAAAAACAGTGTCGAAATAGCGGAGCAGGTTGGATTTCGTTTTGGCTGCAGGGGGACGAGGGGACGGAGAAGGTCTCTCTGCCTTGATAAATTGGCGGAAGGAGCAAGGGAAAAAGGCTGGGTCCTCCTGCCCTAATTGAATGTCCCTCACTCTTTGTGCTGGATGCATTTTGTTCCTCGGTGAGTCTGTATTCCTGGCCAGGACAAACCTCCACTGTTTAGGCTGCGCCGCTTCCAGGGATTGGTTTGGACCGCTTACCCGGTTTGCTTTAATCATTCAGTTTCTGGCAGCGGGCATTTGAAAAAACTGTACATTCCGAGCTCCCCCAAAAAATCCTTTTCTGCTCTTTTAAAGGTCCGAGAAGATGGCCAAGGCCAACACCACAAGATGGCTTTGGAAGATCCTCTGGGCTGCTGCCTTCACCCTCTGCGTCCGTCTGCAGGTAAGCGGGAGAGGCGCTCGTGGGTCAGACGAGGGAAAAGTTAATATAGCATCAAGGTCAAAACGCTGGGCAAGGACCAGGGGGTTGGTTTGCAGCGCCAACTCAGGTACAATTTAAGCCTAGGATGCTCAAAAATGTATTTTTTTTTTTAAATAAAAAATTCAGACAGAACAAAGCTGTAGATTGTATATGGAGTATGCAAAAAAAAAGTAAATTGTATATAGAGATTCTCAGTTATCCAGGTCATGGCTGTCCCAAAGGTGTTTTTTTCAAAGAGGTAATTGGGTATGGAGGTCACTGTAATTATTTTTTTTTCAGAACCGTCATTAACTCAAATAATTAGAAACCTGCAGGAGAGTATTTAAAATAAAATCAATCTATCTGCAGTCCTATAAATCTACACATCCTTTGTTTTTTTCTGTCCAGTCTGCTCCAGTCTATAGTTTGCTCTGTGCTACTCTTTTTGGCTTAACGTTTTATTTCTTGAATTCTGTATTTCCACTGGACTATGTCCACCGATAACTGCTTTTCAGCCCACAGGTGTTTGAGAATATTTAGGGTCAAGTCAGTGAAGACCCAGTTTGGTGTAGTAGCTAAAGTAACAGCAAGAAACCAGGAGATCACAAGTTCTAGTTCTGACTCAAGCACAAAGCCAGCTGGGTAAAGTTGGGCCAGCCATTCTCTCTCTCTCTGGAAAGAAGATAAGGGCAAATTACTTCCAAAATCCTGCTAATATAACTTCAGGGACTTGTCCAGATAGTTTAAGAGGAGTCAATACTGACTTAAAGCAGGGGTGGGCTGCTACGGATTCACCCGGTTTGGACAACCCCGTAGCTAATGTTATGGCCAGTTTCCACGCGGCCCGTTTTTGATGTGAAGTAAGTGCAGGGCCCACATGGAGGCTTGGAGAGGATGAAAAACAGGCCGCCCAGAAGTTCCAGAAAGCCAGAAATGGGCCCATTTCCAGCCTCCAGAGGGCCTCTGGAGCCCAGGGGAGGCTGTTTTCGCCCTCCTGGAGGCTTGAGAAAAGCCTCTGGAGCTCGGGGCAGGTGAAAATGCCCCCCCTTCTGTGGTGCAGGAGGCTGACTAGGCCACGCCCACCATGGCCACGCCCACCCAGCAACCAGGCAGCAAAACCCATTGCTGAAATTTTGAAGTCCACCTCTGACTTAAAGACATTAAAAACAAGAGAAGCTACACACTCTAAAACATTTCTATCTTTAATATTCTTTCTATATTTCTAGATACAGGTAGTCCTCAACTTACAACAGATCACTTAGTGGCCATTTAAAGTTACAACGGCACTGAAAAAAGTGACTTATGACCATTTTCCACACCTACAACTGTTGCAGCATCCCCATGGTGATATGATCAAAATTCAGATGCTTGGGAACTGACTTATATTTATGATGGTTGCAATGTCCCAGAGTCATGTGATCACCTTTTGCAACTTTCTGACTAGCAAGGTCAATGGGAAGCCAGTTTCATTTAATAACTTCAGCAATTCACTTAACAACTGTGGCAAGAAAGGTAGGAAAATAAGGCAAAACTCACTATCTCACTTAGCAATAGAAATTTTGGGTTCGATTGTGGTCTTAACTTGAGAACCACCTGTATAGGTTTCCAGGCTCTGCCTCTTTATACTATTATTTTTGTTATGCTGATATAAATAGGATTGCAACTTGCTTTCCTATCCAGTAACTTGCTGGGCTTAAACACATATGTGTATGCATGCCCATATGCAACTTGCCAAGATTTAAATTTGCTTTCTAATTCAGCAGTCCTTCAAATAGTCTGTTTTAAAAAGCTTTTGTACAGAATTTGTGCCTGTAGTAGTGGCAGAGGTCAGGTTAACATTTGTCTCATTTCTGCATTTCAAGGACGAGTGGCAGTTGAGTAGGAGAAAAAGGCTCCTTGCAGCTGCTAATTCATTGGAAGCCGTCAAGCAGAGAATGGACATCCATCTCTTGGAGATGCTTTAGCTTGGATGTCCTAGATCAAATAGGGTGTTGAACTTACCAATGTCCTTCCATATCTATCATCTCAGTTTTATGACAAGCCAGACAGCTGTTCTCCTGGCATTTGTTGTACAAGGGAGAAGACTGTAACCTTCTATTGGTTTCTAGCTCTTATTTTTTTTCCTTAAAAAAAAAAAGATAAGGTGCATTGGAAGTTATAGGATCTCTCATTCTTTTGTGCTCATGAGTTATCAGCAAAATAATCTGGAAATGAATATAGGATTCATTTGCTGGGGAAAAGGCTGCTAAAAATGTTCACTACAGTACTTTCCTCTATGAAAAATCTAGAGGTTTTCTGAGGCCTGGGACAACTTTTGAGTGACTGAATTTATTGAATGAATTGATGCATATATGCAGTACACATTAATTACCTGAAAATATTGATGCCAAGCAGAAGTCTTAATTGAATTGTATCATGAAAAAAGATATACCCTACTTTCACCTATTCTACCCTTCCCTACTCTACCCTTCCCTACCCTTCCCCACCCTACACTACCCTAGACTGGCGTAGCGGTTGACGCACCAGGTTAGAAACCAGGGGACCATGAGTTCTAGTCCTACTTTAGGCAGAAACTCAACTGGGTGGCCTCAGATCGGTTACTCCCTCTCAGCACTAGGAAATAAGAAAGGGCAAACTACTTCTGAAATCTTACCAAGAAAACTGCAGGGACTAGTCTAGGCTAGGGGTCCCCAACCCCCTATCTGTGAACCGGCACCTATCTGCGGGGTGGGATTCAAAAATTTCAACGATGGGTTCACTGCCCAGTTGCTGTGTGGGTGTGGACTAGTTGGCCTCCTGCACCATGGCAGGGAGGCATTTTTGCCCTCCCCGGGGTCCGGAGACTCTCCCAAACTTCCAGGAGGCCCGTTTTTCATCCTCCCCAAACCTCCACATGCGCCCTGCACTTACCTGCAACCAAAACAGGCCGCCTGGAAACTCCTGGGAGGGGCAGAGTGGGGTGGGCGGGGCCAGCCAGGAGTGGGACTTGGTGTTTGCCAAATCTCACAGAATCTTTGCTAAGGGTCTGCCCAAACTCATGCGAACCCCCAGCAGCCCACCCCTGTGCAGCATGCCAGCAACTGGGCCATGCGAACAAGACAGGTCCCATTCATGGGATGCAGGCAGCACACAAAACCATACTCTGTCCAGTCCACAGGAAAACTTTTCTCCATGGAACCGGTCCATAGTGCCCAAAAGGTTGGGGGCCGCTGGTCTAGACAATCGCCAGGAACCAAGACTGACTTGTAGGAGCCCCTTTATCATTCAGACTAGACTAGACTTAAGGAAAAGTTATATTTCTGGACCCCCCAAAATAGCCTTCTGCATGCTCGTCAAAAGTTAGACCCTGATAATATCTGCCACTTTGGATAGGAAAGGGTAAGACTTAACTAGAAATACTCTAGAGGAACATAAAGCACAGGAATTTACACAGACGTTTTTATCCATGGTATATAAAACATATCTGCTAGAACATAGTTAGGTGTTTATTTAATCTGATGTTCCTTGCTTCAGTTTCATGGGCTATGAAATCGTTTAAAGTTAGATCTAGTATACTTATTAGCTCAATGCTGTTGCACCTGCCATTATGTGACTTGGGAAATGAACGCTTGTTTCAAAAGTGGTGAAATCTTTTTTTGTAAAAAAAACCTTATGAACATATGCTTCATTTTCTCAGAGGCCTGTTTTATCTCATCCTCCATTGGTGGAGCATTTTAATTGGATTTGCATACTCAAGGGATAAACCGTTAAATTTGGTAAGCATTTGCTATTCTGGAAGAAATTGATTTTGAAAATGTAGAGAAGAAACTAAGAGGTTCCTTGCACCTTGCGTCACTTTAAAAAAAAACCAGTTGTGATTTTTCTTAACCTAATATTAATGCTCCATGGGCTTTGGGAACCATGGATAATAAATGGGCTCTTTTTATGTATCCCTTCATGACATCTTTTTAATTTCCTTGAGTTTTTTGCAATAGGTCTTTCAGGGATGGTAGGTTTAAGGCAAGATGGTTGTCTCCATTTATTTCTTTGTTCTTTATCTGTCTGTCTGTCTGTCTGTCTGTCTATCTGTCTGTCTGTCACTCACTCTCTCTCTCTCTCTCTCTCACACACACACACTATATCTATCTGTCTGTCTGTCCGTCCGTCCGTCCATCCTTCCATCCATCCATCCATCCATCCATCCATCCATCCATCCATCTATCTTCTTCTTCATCATCATTATCATCAATAGCAACATTTATTTATATATTTTACTTTGTTTATAGGCTTGCCTTTCCCCCAAAAGGCTCAAAACAGTTAGTAGTATCAACATAATAGTATATCCTTCCTTTGGAAGGAAAAGTAGAAAAAGGAAAAGACTTTCTTAAATATACTTCTTAAAAAGTCATCTTAAATATACTTCAAAGAAAAGAAATCAGATCCTGCTTCAGTTGCAAGGCATGATATTGATAATCAAAGTACTCATAAATCTATTGTATAGAGATCACATGAATGATGTATAATCTGAAATTTCTGACTTTAATCTCAAGCTTTTTTATGTGATTGAAATGCCTAAATCCATCCACCCATTCTTCCTCCCTCCCTCTCTCCCTTTCAGCTGTACAATGACTCTGGGCACCACATAATATACATAATAATAAAATACACATAAAACTCTCAAATTGTTCAGAAGAAAACAACAATTCTATGCCATAAAATATGCAAAATCTGAAGAGGTTTTTCAAGAGCAACCCTATGTAAAATGCATTCATTGTAATATGAGAGATGAGAAAAGTTTGAGTGGCTGCCTGAAGGATTTCCCAGTCTAGGTACTCTACTCCAGTTCATCAGCAAGCATGATCAGTGGTTTCTCAGTGCTATATTCAGGACTAAAAGCTGACTGAAGTGGATCCACACAATCAGTTTCTTCCAAGGCCATTCATACTATAGTTATAGTCCAAAATCTTCTCAACAACCTTCTACTGAAGAGAATATTGAAAATTGGACTGGGGTGGAGTGGGGAAGGGAGAGTCAACCTATTCTGCAAAGCACCCGAGGGCAGGACAAGAAGTAACGGATGGAAATCTATCAAAGAGAGATCCAACTTAGAACTAAGGAGAAATTGTCTGTCAGGGAAAATCAGTGGAACAGCTTGCCTCCAGAAGTTGTGGGTGCTCCATCATTAGAGGTATTTGAGAAAAGATTGGATAGCTATTTGTCCAGAACGGTATAGCAGGGGGTTAGATTAGAAGACCTTCAAGGTCCGTTCCAACTCTGATATTTTGTAATGCTGTGTATTCTAATTTGATAATTCTTGAACACAGACAAGAGTCTGGTAAAAGGAAACTGAGTCCTGGACAGAATTGCAACCTGAGAAAATGTTCCAGAAAAGGCTTTTCCTAGTCAATAAAGATAAAGGGAGGGAAGGAGAAGTTAAATGCATTCAGACTTGCAAGATTGACTTTAGCTTTATAGTGAAAGTACTATTAGCATGCATGATTTTTGATTTCTAGTCTGTTTTGCCCTGAAGGGCTGACAAGTACCAATGAGTCCAAAAAATAGTTCATAAAGAAGGGATGTACCATCATCTCCTTCAAGGCTTCTAGAAGCTCCCTCAACAAAGTGGTATGGATTGAGATTAGTTGACCTCACCCACCAAGACAAACCTGGATCTAATATACAGGCGGTTGGGTTAGCTGACCCAAGAATCTTGGCCACTTCCTTACGAGTTGCAAGCTCAAATTTATATCAGCTAATAAAACAAGACACTGTTTCCATCACCATGATAGGACTAGCACTGGTTAACTTTGAGTGAATCCAATAACTTCATTTGCTAAATGCTTGGGATATTTCTCATGTCCTATGGCAGATGATCTTATGAATCGCTCTGGCAGGGTGCAGGTCACTTTAAAAAGGGCTGCTGGAAAGCAACATGCAAATGGAGCAATTATGTTTTGCCACCTTTATCAACACAACACAATCACTTTTTGAGGACTACAATATATGGCATAATACTTTTTGAGTTAAGTATGTCTGCAGGTTGAGTCAGTCAAATCATATTTTCCTCTGTAGCATTGCAATGTTTACAACCATCCAATGATGGGAGTCTGTCAAAGAGAATCTGTAAGAAAAGGTCTAGAAACGACAAGCAAGAATGTACAGATATTTCACTGTTGCCTGTGGAATTTTGCTAACACCAAGAGCCAAACTGCACATTAATTTAAAGACTCAGCTAACAGCTGTCTTTCTTTTCTTTCTTTTTTTAACTCAAAAATAAATGGAAGGGTACCAATTGAGACTAAGATGTTATCATGGATGCAGGAGTGTAGGGTGAATTTAACCCTTCTGCCCCAAGTAGCCTCAATCTGTATCAAGGGGCTCTGCCTATAATTTGTATTGTCCAAAGGCAGGCCATTTATTTTAATGAGTCAATTCTCCCCCCTCCCCCCCACCCTACAGATTT
>JANHFL010000608.1:44080-54790 GCA_032468155.1 Oxyrhabdium leporinum
TTTTAGAGTGGCCCCACGGGCCAGATCTAAGCACTCTGTGGGCCGGATCTGGCCCGCGGGCCTGGAGTTTGACACCCCTTCTGTCAAACATGCTAAATGATTTGAATGGGTCCAAGAATTTTAGGGGGGGGGAGGCTATGACTGAAAGTGAGCAGGACTGGCCAGCACTTTCTAACTGTTTTGGTTTGCAGAGAGCATATTTATTTTTACTGGGGAGGGCAATTAGCAGAGTTAAGCCTATTTAAGTAATTTATGACTCAAAACAGCAAAGACCTGCATTGCTAATTTTCACCACTAGGTTTTGGCAATTTCAGAGGCCAGAGATGCTCCACCTCGCCAGAAGTGACTGTGAGGAGGTTAAGAGAAAAAAAACAACAAATATGGTAGGCACAGCTATGCAATCCAAGCCCTGTCTCTTTAAGAGGCCCATATTCACTTTTAAATAAAGTGAAGGAGGATAATACTAAACATTGTGGGAATGCAGACACAATTAAACCATATGGGATTGTATTATGGTTTTCATGCTGCTGCCGATTATTTCAGCGTTTTCAGATATTTTATTGTTCATCGCTGACTTTTTTAGATTGGTTTTCAAGTCTTGAATATAAAATCATAAACATAAAATAAGACGGGGGTAATAAAGCATAAATTAAACAGAAAGGCTGGACTGGTGTGGAAAATTCAAAATGCTTCCAATTCTCAATTTGATGATTGTGCCCTGTAGGGCCACTGTAAGTCCAAACTCTTAATTCCACATCAGTAAATCTTGTCTACATCATTGCACATGGATTGTTTGGTGAATGGGATAATACCAGATTTGATCTGTTACAGTGCCAGCTGTTACATCTGGTTTTGTTTGAACACAAGCAGCTAAAGGAAAGAGGCAAAATCGACACGCGGCTTCTCTTGAAATTCTTCAATGCACTTTAAATGTAATGTAACTGGTGGAGTTTTTGCTCATATTTCAGAAACGTTGTTAATTCATCTTGGTTTTATTTTAGTGGTTTGGTCCAGGCATGTTCAGATGTGTTGTTGATTTTCCTTTGCATCGTATTCAGTAAGAATCTGGAAACACAAATAAGAGCAACGCTCAACAGTAACCAGATAACAGACAATCATTACTGAATAGTAATCGATTCTGAACAACTGTTCATATTTATTACATAAGAAATTGCCTTGTTAAAAATACTTCTAATGTATAATTATGCACTTCAAAATTGTTTAATACATTTAAGTCTTATTTATTTGCTGCTTTTGCATCCAAGCAGAAAGCTCAAAGCAGATTACTTTTAATTGCCATGTGCAGAAATAGACTCAGAACCAATGAGTCAATCTCATTTACTTGAGAGAGACAGTTACATAAATGCTAAATCTTACTGATTGCAATATGCATTGAGGGTGGCAGTTATATAATATTTGATAATGGATATAGGTTTCAGCCAGCCTTGCTCTTTGTCCCATTCTGTTCCTTCTTGAAAACAAATTTATTCAAAACATTCATACCTTGCCATTCTTCCTTTTTTGCATTTCTGAGAAATACGTGGTTTTTTCCCCCACCCTCAATAGTTTCATTTGAAATAAACTCTTTAAAATGTACAACATGTACGTCAATGAGCAGGTAGTTGAGCTGCAAAAAACGTCCTCTTCTTTTGGAGGGTGGGAGTTGAGTAAGTAATCTCTGGTAAAAATGGAGGGCTTTAGTGACGGACTTTATCTATACAGGACTGAGCTAGAGTAAAATGCTCCTCTTTGAATTTCAGGCTCCAAGTGGTTTTAGGCCTTTCAAAAACAGAAATGGCACCTTGAATTGAATATGGGGAGCCATTATTTATGTGCAACTCATTGTATCATTAGCATTTCATCTACCATCTGGCATTCATATTTTGCACCACTTTATCTTATAATTAATATTCAAAGAAAGCCAATGCGTGATACATTGCAGTAAGTTAGCTGAGGGGCTGATAAAACATCGATGATATGGCCAAGGGGATAGGTCAAAGGCAATCAATGCTACCCAGGTTATTAATAGAACAGGATCAAAGAGTACTTATTGATTGTGAACTTCTGTTTCAGGAAGAGACCAGACATTTCAAAAACAGGATAAACATCAATCCTCCAGATTCATAAGCTATGTGCCAAGAACATTTCCAACTTGCTGGGATTCTATTTATGGGCCAACATTAAAGTTGCAGCCGGATTCAAGTTCCTGTTCTATACTTATTAGGATCATGTGACTCAGATGAGTGAGGAGAAACAGAATGCACCTCATCAACACAACAATGGCAGTTTGCTTCAAATCTCCAGGTGATTTGTTCCACTGCTTAACATAACTGCTGAATAACATGGCGGTAAGCTAGAACTTGGTGGAATCCTAGGATACAGTTGTTTCAAGGTCAAGCAGACATAAATTCTACATTATGGAATCCTTGTGTCAGATAATGAAGAACTATCATATTGCCGTGTTCCTGAACCCAAATCTAGAAACTGATCTATAATAATCAGCGAGCTCAAAATCTGCTATGACACCAGGGAAAATGATAGTTCACATTATATATATTTGAGGTAATCCATGAGGGTGATTAAGCCCTTTTTCAAAGAAAACTAGACTCAAATCAGTATTCAAAACCAGAATTGGAGATTCTTCAGACAGTCCTTAATGCAGGTTATCCTTCAAGCAAAAGGTATAATTTGCCAGTAGGAGCACATTTCATGGGACTTAATTCATCATTGTCCAGGAAAATTTAATTCTTTGCAAATACAACATTTTACTAAAGGATTGCCAATAATGCATGCCACATGTCTGAGTACCTACACATTGTAAGGAAAACAAATAATTGCCACTGAGTTCTTAATATTCAAAATAAATCTCAAGGGGAAAAAATACCTCAAGGAAAATAAAGAGCTAGTTTAAAGACAGGCAATTTGATTTATTTTTATACTTACAAAATGATCCACAAAGTATTTTTATTTATTCATTTTGACATGGTGACACTGACAAAGGGGAGATGGTGCTCCCTAGCATGCATTCCACCATCTGTGATTTAGATCCATATTCTTCCTGGCTTCTTCAGTGCCAGAAATGGGGTGATAAGTGACAATATCCAGGGAGTTAGTGGCTTTGGGGGGAAGGGGTTGTGTGCCAGATCTGTTCAAAGAGGCACGGGGCACCTCATTTGAAGAGGCCTTCCTTGGATATGGCTACTTAAATCAATTATCATTCAGCCTCCACTTTCCTTTCTTACAGAGGACATAGAGAAGGTGATACGAGTTCAGGTACAGAGTGCCCTAAAAGAAATTGATTATCTACATCCCTTTCACTCAGGATTTAGTTCTGTCAAAGATCAAGGATGGCTCCGATGATACATTTTTGGGATCTAGATGAGATGAGCGAGGTTCTCCTGCTCCTACTTGACTTCCCATATTCATTACCATCACAGATGGCATTCTTCTGGATTGCTGGTGAAAGGAGAGCAGGGATACTGCTTTGCAGTGGTTCTACTTATTCTTCAGTAACAAAGCCAGTTGAATGGAGAGAAGAGGAAAGGTCAATTCAATGGAAAATATTCCTCAGGCTTTATCTCCAAAGGAAGCGAAAAAGTACCTTTCAAGTGGAGCATAAGTGGGAACAATGTAAGGATTATAACCATGACAAGGCAGGCTTGCATGTATTTGTTTCACTCTCTGGTGAACATTTATGAATGACATTCACATACCATTAAATCTTGTTACTCTCATTGGTTTGCAGCAATAAAATACAAAGTATAATAAAACCAGGGGCACAATGGCTCAGCAGTTAAAGACGCTGAGCTTGTCAGATGGAAAGCTGACAGCCCAGGTTCGAGACCCAAGCATCATACAACAGGGTGAGCTCCCATTCCTTGCCCCTGCTCCTGCCCACCTAGTAGTTTAAAAGCATGCAGATGCGAGTAGATAAATAGGTACTACTTCGGTGGGAAGGTAACAGCATTCTGTGTGCCTCGGCTCATAGTCATGCTGGCCACATGATCACAGAAAGGATCCTTGGACAACACAGCCTTCCTCGGCTAAGAAAGAGAGATGAGGACTGCCCTGCAGAATCAGACATGATTGGACAGGGTACACTTTATCTTTACAATAAAGCCAGCAGAAGCAATATTTTAAATAGGTACAAATAAAACAATAAATGTTTTAAGCGCCACATATACCTAGCCAACACTTAGTAACAGAAGCCTTGCAGAATAGTTCAGGAATCATGTTTCAAGTGCACAGATGGGTACTGTTCTTGGAATGACTGTTCTACCAGATGAGCATCATCATCAAAAAATATAACTTCTGGGCTTCACTAATCTCACTTGTTTGTGTGAACACCCACTGTTTTCAGCTGTGATGAACATAGCGGACAATTTTATTTTGTGTTCCGTAGCTATTTAAGTTTCAAAATGAATAATTCCCACTTGGCTTCATAATAGCCAGTATTTACCCACACAGACTTTAAAGGAAGTAGGTGGGCAGGTGTTAAAAAGCCAGGAGAAGAATACAGATGTAGATGGAATAAAAACAATAAAAAAATAAAATAAAGAGCTCAATGCTAGGTGCTTACTGGCTGGTAGGAGTATAACATCTCTACCGATGTGCTCTTGTATCCATTTCTCAGGTTATGTGTGTCAAAGATGGAATCAAAGGTGGAGTAACCATTTCTAAAAAGTGAACATTTTATTGGCAGACTGACAGTGCGATCCTACCCAAGCTGCCTTTATAAGGGTTTAGGTCTATGCTACCTGCCAAGCCTATCATAACCTGTATATTCCTGACATAAGCACCAATGTCCTAGGGTTTATATCTGGCATACTATTGTCCAATGAATCGCAAACCAAGGGTGGAGATGAGAACAACCTTATTCTGTACAGAATAGGTCACTTGGGATACAAGTGGGATACAAAGCAAGTGACCCCGAACAAAAGCTTCTAGCAGATTTTATACTTAATAGTCTCAAGCAAGCCTCAGGTGGTCTTAGAGGTTATCAAAGCAAGCGGATGCTTCCCTAATAGGCATTTCTTATCAGTAAAAGCATTTCTCAGATCTGTATCTGTAGGTCTCACTTAGGTAGGGGGGGGGGAAAGCAAATTTCAATCAGTCAGGGGTGTTAATCTGTTGTTTTTCACTCCTTGTTTGTTATCACAGCCAGGTAACAGGCAGGGTTAATTTATTCCCTTACCTGGATAAATGGTTTACAGTGTTGCTTCTTGTGTCTATAACTAGGCATTCTTTTCTCAGAAAAGAAAAAAAGGGGAAGGCCAAAGTATTAAAACTGCTGAAAAGTATCAAATGGCCAACCCTTGGCTCATCACGAAGAGTTGTGTATTTGTTTACTTATAGTTCTCATTTCTGAACTGCCCTCAGAGAGACACTCTGGGCGGTGTACAATAAAACTTAGAAATATAAACATTATATAAAAACTTAAAATGTTAAAGAGTTAAAATTTTAGAGGTTGTTTTTTTTTAAATATACAATTTTAAGGAGGCGGGAATAATTAAACCCTGTTAGGTGACAAAGGCAAAGAGAGGCAAATTGCACCAACCCATGACTGTGGGCTCCTTTGGGGTCCTCAAGCAGGCTGCAGAGCTATGTTTTAACCCCCTTTCAGAAGGCCAGGAGATTGAGGGCCCACCTCACCTCTAGAAGGAGAATGATCCATGGGGCAGGGCCATGGCAGGGAAGGCTCTCTTTTTAGACCCCGCCAGTCAGAGTTCCTTAACTGATGGGGTCTGCAACATAACTTCCCTGCCTGACCGAGTAGGATGGGCTGATATGATGGGCTGAAGCCAGTTTTGTATCTGAGCTTACAGTTCCTGGTGAATATTTCTCCTACCACCAAGGCTTATCATCTCATACTGCCATTACCAGTCAGAGCCTGTTCTGCAGCTAGCACCCCCTCTCTGCATCCTATATCTGCCACATAACCTATTCAGTGGGTAAACACCACAGAGTCTCTCCATTGATCTCTGCTGCTAAGCCTCTTCACTTTCCTGTCAAATCTGAAATTGTTGATATCAGCTGGTGCACTTTAGAGCATTTCTGCCACCTCAGCTCTGGGCCTCTCCCTACCATTGGTCCTGACCTTGTTCCATAGTTTCAGTATGGCAGCTTCAAGCCAATTCAGCTGGGCTGTTATTTTCTTCCGGCTCTTTCAAGTCTCAGCTTTTCAGCTGAAAGCTAAAATGTTTGGTTCATTTCAGGCTTCCTTAGAATTTTGCTCAATTCAGCTCCAGCTGCCAGCAAAACCTCTCTCTGCTGGACTGAAATTCATCCTTTTATAGTACCTTGACTATGCGATCGGCATCTGCAGGTGGGACCATTAAAAGCTTTTTTTTATTCCCACTCATGCGGACCCTTCCTGCAATGCTAATGCCAATTCAACTTATCTGTACTGGGCTAACAAATATTGAAGTCAACCATACCATGGATCAATAGAGACAAATAGTGAGAAACCAGTGCTGGTATGATAAGATTCTCATCATAAGTTGAGAAAATAACTCTCAAAGTATCTTTGCTAGTAAGATGCTGATGATTCCATAGTGCAGTGAACCTTCATTTGGTTGAGCACTAGTATCGCCATAATAGACTTAGGACAATCTAAGGTGTGTTTTGCTCTGTGGTGTGCATCATTCAGAACAGGGGCAGAGAGGAGAAACCCCGAATTGAGCTTCAGCATGACCTTAAAAGCCAAATGCTGAATCTTCAAATTCAGTACAAATACATTCAGTAAAAATAAATGCAAAATCAGGAGCGTACGTGTTTTTTGTAAATAGCAAACTGTATATGAGCCAGAAAGGTGATGTGGTTATACAGCAATCTTTAATTGTATTAACAGACGCTTCTTGTCTAGTTCTAGAACATAAAAATTCCAATCTAGTCTTTTCTATGTAAACTCTACTTTTTGTGAAGGATGTCCATACAAACTGCATTAGTATTGAGAATTATCCGGGAAACTTGGATGGTGAGCCCCCTCTAATAAAGCAAGACCTATTAGGATGATTATAAGGAAGATTAAATGTATTTATTATTTTATTTATTTAGCATATGGCAAATACGTGGGCTTATAGTGGTTCAAATGTTAATGTCCAGTTAATGGACATTAACATTAAATATATTCAGTTGATTTAACATAGAGAGGAGAAGGTTATGAGGCTACATCATGCCACACTGAAATAAAGATTCCTTTGTACTGACTTCTGCTGTCTTCGTGGGTGTGTCCATTAGGGATTTGCAAAGGCAAAATGTGCTTTAGAGCAAATATAGTACCTGTCTATCACTCCTTAAAGCCCCAGCATCATTCTCTAGCATTGCCTGGAGTCATGTAAAGCCCAGGTAGTTTTTTTGGAAACGGTGCAGAAATAGTCTGCTGTTGGCTTTATTTTAAGATATTTTTCGAATATGTGACTATATTTCTCTTCCTTACCGTGCAACTTTAAACCCTGGCTTTATCCTGCTGATGTATTACAGGCTGTCTTCAATCACTAGCTGTGGCATCTTTCAGTCTAGACACTTGTATTTTAAATTCTGCTCTTCTCCATAGCCCTCTGTTCACTCATCTTGTAGTCATCGCCATTGCTGCTTTTATTTTCTGTTTTTTTTTTCAAGCTGACATTGCAAATGTTGCATTGGTTTAACATGTCATCTGCCAGAGAGGATTTCTTCAAGCAGAAGGATTCAGTTTTGCTTTGGGTTTTTTTTTGCTATTCGTTATTCTTTTCTTGGTACCTTTAAGAATAATCTACTGATGTCTCTACCTAGCCCATCTTTCAAGATGCTCTGAGATGCATTGGAATAAATCTGTATTTTTTTTTAAACGATCCTGTAGAATAGATTAGCAAGACTTATCATTTTCTTAGAATAGCTATGTGGTACTGGGAAATTATCAGACAATAATAACAACCACAGATTATTAAATTGATGGGGAATCTGATTCATGCTGTGAATGGAACAGTGGAGAATTTGATTCATATTGTACTAAGCCATGTTTATTGAGCTGTTGTTTGCTGTATAAACGACAATTAGATCATATAACATGTTTAAGCCAAAATCATGTAAAGTCATACAAATCACATTATAATTGGTGTGATTCATTCAATGTATTATAAGTTTTATTTGCCATTTACCAGGCCTTATCTAGGCTGGTTGACCCAAATTTTACCTGAAATTATATTTGAAACATCATGCAATATAATCAGAGCACTGCCCTTTTCCACATGTTGCTTCAATATCATACACATGTACAAAAGGGCATGGCTTCAATCATGTCACTGCCATCTTGACCTTTGTCACTCACACATCTTGAGGACACTCTTTGGAAAATTTGTCAGCTTTTCAACAGAGCTGATGCGCGCGATCTGTTGCAAAACATCAACCAAATATAATCGAGGGATAAAAGATATTAACTTAGATACATGCATTGTTGAGCAAGATTTGTTTCATGGGTCATTTAGGAATCTTAGTGGAAATAGAACAATGAAAATTATGACTGTTAACTGGAACATTCAGCATTATGGAAACTCACTTACACATAGAGACATATGGATGTATTTTACTGTATTATTATTGAAGCTCAAAAGGTTAAGGCTGAAGACTGTTTCTATTAACTAGCTCTACCACCTTGTCCAGTTCCTCATGGAAACTCATTCCACCCTGCTGGCATAGTTTCCCCTTAGATTGAAAATTTGTTCCCAAAGCTCGAGAATCTCTCACATCTTGCATTACCATGGTTTCACATTTCCAAAGTTGGTCTCATCAAGTTACTTTCTGTTCAGAAATCAAGTAGATCTTATGCACACATTTCTGATTGGATTTTCTTTGGGGGTAGTGATAAGAGAAAGAAAATGGGGGGGGGGGAATAAACAGCAGTTTGGGAGAATTTGCCAATGGGGTGGGAAAAGTATCTTAACTTCTATCCACCTGTGCAGAAATAATTTGGATATTTTCCGATGTCAGGGACTGAGATTATTTGCATGCAGATCAGATCTCTACTCCTGGGTGAAGCTATTCTTTCTTTTCCTTCAGCACATACTTGCTATCTTTGCAAGAGATATGTTTGCTCAATTTGCATGAGTGATGAGTTGCAGGCTTTAATGACATAGGTCTTCACAAAATCTCATAACTACATGGTGTGATCTATTGATCATTTGCTCAGAAGCTTTAGAGCATGGGTGTCAAACTCGCTGCATCACATTGATGTCACATGATGTATTGCAACTTTTCTCCTTTTGTGGAGTTGGGGTGGACGTGCCCGGCACGTGACGCATCTGGCCCATGGGCCACCAATTTGACACCCCTGCTTTAGAGGATGAGCTTCTTAAATGAGGAGATGTTTTTTTAATAATGGCTTATTACATGGCTTACACCTTTACTCCAATGTTTGAAAGGATAGATTGCGTGCATCTGTAAGGATAACTAATGCTGACCCTTGGTGCTATCTACACTCTTGTGTTTCAAGCAAAGCAACACCACATGTAGTGTACTTTAGCTTCTTTGAACTGCTCAGAAAGTCTGCATTTGGGAATTAGGGTTATCAAGAAGGCAAACTTAGAGGACCATTCTGATGGTTAGATCAAAGGAAGGTCCACAGGTCACAACACAAAGGATCAACAAGAGCATGAAATAACAGATCAAGGTCTACAAACTGAACCAAGACATTGTTTCTGCAAGCAGAAGCTTGGAATGGAAGGGTGTTAAGCCTAAATTCTTATAACCTTAATCAAGATACAGTCAAAATGCCTCTGAGAATCCTCTGAGAAATTTCTACTCATGAGGAGAGCCCATTCATGAGACTAGTCCCTTATATGAGCACTCATGTGCCTGATGATGGATGATCCCTAGAAAAGGGCAGGGATTCAGCTTCCCCATCCACCTTTTTCTTTTGAGAGCAGAGGTTGGAAGTCTCTATTTACAACTTGAAGAACTAGTCTGAGAGCATCTCTAACCCTCAAGAATTCCAGATATTACAATGAAGAGAAGTTTGGCAATGTGGATCACATCTGTCTTCTCTTGACCTTTTAGAAAAACAAAGGCACCTAAACCTAATAATTCTAGAAAACATATACTGTATGCTTCATATTTTATTGTTTATTCATCTCATTAATTCAATTTTGAGGCTGTCTGACTCCATAGCATACAATTGGGTGGCATACAATGAAAAAAGAAGCCAGCCAGAAGACTAACCCAAGACCAATTAAAACAAACTTACGGACTCTCTACAATCACCCTCTCCCAAGGCCTGGGAGAACAAGCAGCTTTTAATGGTTTTTTTGAATGCCATTCCGATGGAAGCTGTATGGATCTTCAGGGAGATGTCATTCCAAGAGGCAGGCAATGTAATTGAGAAGGCATACCTCCTGGGTCCCGTATGGTGACCCTGCTTAATCAGCAGGACAATCAGCAGAACCCTGGGTGCTATCTAACAAAATGAAATTCAGTGGTGAGGAAAGTAAGGCTTCTGGCAAGAAAAAGAAAAGTAAGGTACTTAGCCAAGAAAAACCAAATGCACA
The DNA here is from genome assembly GCA_032468155.1 of Oxyrhabdium leporinum. Lineage (NCBI taxonomy): Eukaryota > Metazoa > Chordata > Lepidosauria > Squamata > Cyclocoridae > Oxyrhabdium > Oxyrhabdium leporinum. The sequence continues at coordinate 54,601 of JANHFL010000608.1, forward strand.
GGTATAGAATATGTGGTACCTTGGCCAATAGTAGCAATAGAAATAGCATTTAGACTTATATATCGCTTTATAGTGCTTTACAGTCCTCTCTAAGCAGTTTACAGAGTCAGCATCTTGACCCCAACAATCTGGGTCCTCATTTTACCCACCTCGGAAGAATGGAAGGCTGAGTCAACCTTGAGCCTGGAGA
>JANHFL010000608.1:61051-92135 GCA_032468155.1 Oxyrhabdium leporinum
TGTCTGTCTGTCTGTCTGTCTGTCTGTCTGTCTGTCTGTCTGTCTGTCTGTCTGTCTCCATCTATATAATCTCAGAAGGATTTCCCCAAATTCTAGGTTGTCAGCCGATTTCACAAAAATGAAATGTGAAATGAATACTGAGTTTCTGCTTCAGGCAAAATGCCCGAGGAACCTCTAAGAAAGTCAAATATTTCTTACTGTCGGTAGTTGCAGGACTATATACTGTACTTCCTTTGATAAACCTTTTTTTCTTAAAGCAACTTCACGCCAGGTTTTAGGCTTAAAAGTTGCCTAGGATAATCTTCTTTTGACTTTGAATGCATTTAGCCCCCACAAACCCCACCCAGTCAGGTAAGAGAACTCTTCCAGTTTAAAGGCATAAAATAGAAAGGTTTGGGATCTCATTTGGACTGCCCACCCCAAAGCTACTTTGCATGCAAAAATCAAAGCAGCTGAGTCAAATATGCAGATTCTAAACAAATTATGATTAGTGTAATATGTTTTGCCACTGTATTAGAGTCCTAATGAGGCGTACAAGCAAGACAGAAATGTTAAAAGCTGCTTTATACTTAATCATGCTACAAGTACATCTAGCTGTGTCTTACTGGTAGAAGGTGTTGGGTGAAGATCCCCCACTTACAACATTTCATTTAGTGACCATTTGAAGTTACAACGGCACTGAAAAAGTGTCTTATGACTCATACTTATGACCATTGCGTCCTCATGGTTATGTGATCAAAATTCAGATGCTTGGCAACTGACTCATATTTATGATGGCTGCAGTGTCCCAAGGTCATGTGATCCTCTTCTGGAACCTTCTGACAAGCAAAGTCCATGGGAAAGCCAGATTCACTTCACAACTGGCTCACTAACTTATCAACTGCAGTGATTCACTTAACAATTGTGGTGAGAAGAGTCGTAAAATGGGGCAGAATTCACTTAACAACTCTCTTGCTTAACAACAGAAATGTTGGGCTCAATTGTGGTTGTAAAGATGTGGATATAAAAAAGATTCCTAACATGGTTCTGTAATATCTTCTCAATTTCACATTTGGAGTTCTTGATGCTCTTTGCTTGTTTGCTTACAGACATTTCATTCCCCAACTATGCAACCCAAGTGGGTAATGAAACATCTGCAAGCAAACAGTCAGGTTCAGAGGACATCAAGAACTCCAGGGGTGACATGATAGCAGTGTTCCAATATCTCAGGGGCTGTTACAAAGAAGAAGGCAAGCTATTCTCCAAAGCACCTCAGGGCAGGACAAGAAGCAATGGATGGAAACTCATCAAGGAGAGAAGCAACCTAGGACTAAGGAGAAATTTCCCAACAGCTAGAACAATTAATCAGGGGAACAGCTTGCCTCCAGAAGTTGTAAATGCTCCAACACTGGAAATTTTTAAGAAGAGATTGGATAACCATTTGTCTGAAATGGTATAGGATTTCCTGTCTAAGCAGGGGGTTGGACTAGAAGACCTCCAAGGTCCCTTCAAACTCTGTTATTCTATTCCGGGGTGTCAAACTCACGTTGTCACGGCATCTTCACGTGAAGTATCGGGGTTTTTTTCCCCCTTTGCTAAATCGGGCGTGGGCGTGGCCAGCATGCATCTGGCCCGCTGGCTGCAATTTTGACAGCCCTGTTCTATTCTATTCTATTCCACAGTAGCTCTAACTCAGAACAACGGATGTTCTCTTACTTTAGAATTCCACATTTACTGGACACCCTTCCTAGCCCAGGGCCTGAAGGAATGACGAGGCCTTCACAGACTTCTAGAAGGCCAGAAGTTAAGAGGTGGCTCTTTTAAAGGGCCAGAGCATCTACAGCATGGATGTCAAACTCGATTGTGTCATGTGATGTACTGTGACCTATCGTGATGTTTTTTGCCTTTCCTGAGCTGGCATGGAAGTGGCCTGCACATGACACATCCGGCCCATGGACCGCCAATTTGACACCCCTGATCTACAGGAAACACATCATTCCAAGGTCCCACCAGATGACAAGAGTTCAGAGAATAAACTTGGAGAGCATTCCCCACTTCCAACCTGGTGGTCATGTATCCACAGGTAGCCCTCAACTTATGATGCAATTCATTTCTGTCACTAAACAATGCAGTTTTTAAATGAGTTGTATGCAGTTTTGCATCCATCTTTTGCTGTGGTCATTAAGTGAATTATGCAGTCATTTGAGTGAATCTGGCTTACCTAAGCCCTTTAGGAAGATTGCAAATGGTGATCCCATGAACCCAGGATGCCACAACCATCGTAAATATTTGCCTGATTTTTGATCACACATCTATGGGGCATTGTGAGAATCATACACGCAAGGACTGGTCATTTTTTCAGTGCTCTCTAACTTTGAATGATAGTTAAATGAAGGGTTGTAAGTTGAAGACTAGCTCTACTCTCAATAAATAACCTGGCCTTATGCTATCCAGGATTTTAAAGGTGATAGCCAGTGCCTTGAAATGCAGATACAAAGAACTTGAAAGCCAATGCAGTTCATGCGACAGCTGTGTAATAACATATAACATAACATAACATACCATAACATACCATGACATAATATATAGTATAACAGTATAATACAATATAATACAATATATAATATAATATATAATATAATGTAATGTAACATAAGATAACAAACATATATATCACGTCATATAACATAACAAAACGTAACACAACATAATGTAATAATAATATAGTGTAATATAGTGTAGTGCAGTGCAATGTAATGCAATGCAATGCAATGCAATGCAATACAATACAATACAATACAATGCAATACAATACAATACAATGCAATGCAATACAATACAATACAATACAATACAATACAATACAATACAATACAATACAATACAATGCAATACAATACAATGCAGCTCATGCAACAGCAGTATAAAGCGTAGGGTTCCCAAAAATGTATGTACTGCTGAGTTTTGGACCTGTTATAAATTCCAGGTGTTCCTCAAGGGCCCCCGTTTATATCATATTACAATAATCCACCTGCGATGTGACTGAGAGACAGTATGAGTGACAGTAAGCAAGACCTCCTCCTCAACCAAAGAAAATCCCATCCCCTTTTGTGATCCCACTCAATAACAAAGAACTTATAAATCCTGTGTAGCACAACCAGTTGCAAAAGATTACAGCAACAGCAGTATTCTGTCCGTTGAAGCTGCTAGGACATTTTGTTCATCTCACGCTGTCAGTGCAATAGAAATCAGGGAAGGGAGCTCAAGAGATCAGCCAGATAGTAATTGGTCTTTAAAGTACTGAGAATAGACTTGCTCTCTGTTTTCCTTTTAGTTATTAAAGTCAGATGTCGCTGCTTCTCTGCCTTGGCAACTTTAGGATATGTGGATTTCAACTCCCACAATTCCCCAGTCAGCGTGGAATGGTTGGGGAAGCTGGGAGGTGAAGTCCACCATATCTTAAAGTTGCCAAGGCCGAGAAACACTGCCTTAAGGTGTTTTGGAGGGGCTCTGAATCATTGTTTTGACACAGGCATAGACTCACAGGCCTGGAAGGGCCCTCGGAGGTCTTCCAACCCCCTGCTTACACCGCCCCATTCAAATGGTTCTCCGATCTATTTTTGAAAACCTCCAGTGATGGAGTATCCATGACCCCAGGAAGCAGGCTATTTTTAGACAGACATCTAAAGATACCTTTGGGGTTTTTTAGACATCTTTAGAGATCTTGACACTTTCTCCTGCATTTGTAGTTACATAGCTACCTTGAAGTAAACCCTGGATATTGATACCAGTCGGGTTCTTCCTTGACTGTTATTTATTTATTTGATTGATAGCCCAGCTTTCTACCCCAATGAATACTCAAGATCAGGGCTGTCAAACTCCCAGCCCGTGGGCAGGATGCGTCACGTGCTGGCCACGCCCACGCCCGGTTTAGTGAAGGGGGAAAAACTTTCTGATACATCATGTGACGCTGCCGTGATGACATGAGCTTGACACCCCTGCTCAAGATGGTTAACCTGCAAAAGGAGGTTGGTGAATATGAGCCAAGATGAAAACAAAGTAGAACAGAGAAAAAAACTGCATGCAGCTAATTAAATTTATATAAAAAAAAATCAAAGTCAGCCTAGTGAAACTAAGAGATCTGACCTTTACAAAGAAATTACCCATATTTTTCTCCTTGTGGATGGAAAAGCAGCCAGGGTTATGTGGTGTTTTAGTACAGAAAAATAGCCAGAGGCAGGAAAATTAAGTGCTCCCTCCCGTCTTTCTCTTATTCTTTCATTTAAATTGGTAGCTTCTCATGATACTTAAAACAAATGAAAGAGAAGATAGGTATAACAGCATATCATGTACCCTCAAGGGACTGGAGAAAGAATTTGTTTAGTTCCCATTTTAATGCAAACCTCTAATTCATTCTTCTCAAATTAATGCTAGAACAAAATCACAGTCTCCATCTCTTCTGAATTTTGCAATTAGACACCAAAATGTGTTTATTAATAGAAACAACATTAAAATGCAAGTATTGGGAAATTGCATATCTACATCTGCATCTACATCTACATCTATATCTATAATCTCTCTGTCTCTGTCTCTGTCTCTGTCTCTGTCTCTGTCTCTCTCTCTCTCTCTCTCTCTCTCTCTCTCCACACATGTATGTATGCATGCATGTATACATATATGCATACACACACAAAAATTTCCCCACTGGGGAAAAAGTGAAAAGAAATCTATGCAGACATTCATGCAGATTCTTTAAAAGTATTACAAATCAGATAGAATGAATTTAATACCAGGAAAAAATAGAACAAAAGAAAGCTAAACAAACATACACATTCATCCCAAATCTCAATTCCCTCTTTATCTATGTACCTTTTTACTATGCCATCTAATTATAATGGATATACAACCAGAGCAAATATGTGTGCTGTTTGTTTGTTATTCTTCTTGAAATATATTATATAGTTGTATAACTATTAAAATTGTCATACAAAACCTGAAAAGCTGATTCTTAAGCCTGCCTTTTCTCCATTTTGCTTTTCTCTTTCATGTTGTATGTTGACACTTAGACTGTAAATCTAACTGCATTGCCCTACATGCATATTTGACAAAATGTTGCCAAATAAAGTGATTAAGCAAAGTTTTAAAGATTTAGTTCTCTCTGAATTGAATATTTGGTCTTAGATGTTATTATCAAGCAAGAATTGCAAAGAGAGATCAGTCAGCCAGCTTTCAATGGTTGGGAAAAAACACTCTTCTATCTGAAAAAGAAACTTGTTATCCTTGAAGTCATTCTGGATAAGTGGTGTGTTGCTTTTTAGATGAGAAGGGCAGGTTCTATCGTGTCTAGAGCTGTTGTTCTGTCTCATGTTTCCTAACTGAGCCGAACTATTTGCCATATGAAGTTGGCTGCTTCTCTCTCTCTCCTTCTTCCCCATTCTTCAGTAGCCACCTGCTGAGATGAATGCTGGCTTGGCTTCAGTTCAGAAGTGATCTGAGTGCCTACAAGTATGGGATAGCAGAAGGAAGCGCTCGACAGTTGCAGTCATACAGGGTGGAATGAAATGGCAGATGTAGTGGGCACAGATCCAAGGTAAAATGACCAGTTTTAAGCTGCCCAAATAAGATCTGGAAAGACTCTGAAGAGTCTGGAGCCAAATAAAGTTACAGGCCAGGGGGAAAAGAATAGCATCTTTGAGAAAATGGTACAAAATCAAAGTTCTACTCATTTAAAACCAACAAAATCCCTCATTTAAAACTCCCTTTTTACTACCCTGTAATCCCTTAATTTGGGGTAGAGTTGGGGCTATTGGATGGAGCTGAGCATTTACTGGCCGGATGCCCTTCCTGATGCCACACAGAGTTCACAGCAGATTTTTTTTCTTTGAACCCTAGGAGAGAAACATCAGTTGCTACCTAGGGTCGAACTCTCAATCTTCTGAGTGGGAGGTAAGTGTCTTCGCCACTAGGCTATCATGCTGCTCAAAACTGTTCAGACTTTGCGTAGTGGCAGTATTATAGCCAATGAGGTTTATTTGAGGCACAATTGTTGCTAATTGAAAGCTCATTATTATTATTTTTTTAGAAAAGCTTGCTTCATTTTTGCTACAACTCAAATATTTGTTTTCTTATTGTTTTGATTTCCTATGATTAATGCTGTAATATACATGACCCTTGTTGCTCTTGAATATTAGTGTGTATGATCTGCAATATTTTAGCAACCCATCTTTGCTGTTATTGTTTTTGTTGTTTATAATTATGTAATGATTTCTGGTAATCATCAGGAAGTATTTGCAGGACTGTTAATTTTTGATTATATTATTTAGTAATATTTCATATTTGAACTAAAGTATTGAATATTATTTGCCTGAATAACAAATGGTACTGTTAGTCATAATTTATTTTCGCTGGACTAAATTGCTATCGGATGTGACTTTTGTTTTATGTTGAACTTTTATATAATTTAGCTTTAGGATAGCAATTAGTGTGTTTATGTATATAGATTTCTGCGTGTGAATATGTATGTGTATGCGTGAGTGTGTGTACACGCACACACACACACTGTATATACAGACACACCGTATATAATTCTTGCTTGATAATAACATAAAAGACCAAATATTCGATTCAGAGAGAACTGAGTCTTTAAATCTTTGCTTAATCACTTTATTTGGCAACATTTTGTCAAATACGCATGTAGGACAATGCAGTTAGATTTATAGTCTAAGTGTCAACATACAACATGAAAGAGAAAAACAAAATGGAGAAAAGGCAGGCGTAAGAATCAGCTTTTCAGGTTTTGTATGATAATTTTAATAGTTATACAACTATACAATATATTTCAAGAAGAATAAGAAATAAACAGCACACATGCAGTAGAACCTCTGATCACAACCATAATTCGTTCCATAACTTTGGTCGCAACCCGATTTGGTCATGACACGAACCTAATTTTTGGAAATTTGGCACTTACAAAAAAAATGGCATGGAAGGGGAAGTCGGCCATGAAAAAATACAAACATTGTGAATTTTTGGATCGAAACCCAATTTGGTCATGGTCAGAAGCATTTGTGACCAGAGATTCTACTATGCATGTTTGAAAAAAAATATGAAAAATAAAAATATAGGGAGATTTGGCATATAATTGTGTATCTGATAGATTCTCTACTTCTTTACAAGACAACTTCATTTCAAAGAATATCAAGTGTTTTACAGCATTCATAAACATTGGAGACTTTGGTCAAAGTGATGAAAACAGCATTATGCCATTTTGACCCAGGTTCCATCTTTTTTTGTATGTCAGGGTTCCATCTAAGTTCCAATAAATCACTCAGCGCTCAGATAAGGAGTCATCCAAGTAAGAGTTTATTAAAGAAACCATTTAGGCACATCTGGGAAAAACCTGAATCTGAAGGCTCAGGTTTTTCCACATCCAAAAGAGAATCAAAGATCCACCTCTTTTCCACCATCATAAATCACATTCCCCAATCCTCTTCTATACCCATCATCCTTCTTTCCGTCTTGTCACTCCTCTTCCAGGTGCTGGTCAGGATGGTCTTGAATCATTAAGAAAGAATGTTGTTTTGTCTACGAACCCTTCTAACCCATGAGAAAGTACCCGCTCCCTAATTCCCATGTGCTAATTTGTGGCAGCCTGCAGAGGCCTCGCACTTATGGCTTCCAAGGCTGACATTGTATATGTACAGGTGTACAAAAGCGGTGGAACATGCATCAGAAACTTGTGATGCTCCTTTTGCCATTTGTCCCTTGGATACGATACATCTGGCAGACTTACAGTAATTCTCTATTGTGCAAAGCATATGTCATCTTGCAATCCAAACTCTATATGTGCAGTAGCTCTCAAACTAAAAACAACTTCATTGGTTAGTCAAGGCATATATCACAGGTGATCAGTCTCATCCCATTTCCAATAGGGAAGATGGCAAACAACTGGGAAAGGGGATGGAGGCACCGACCACAGCACATATGGTAGCACATTGAGCATTGTTCCCATAAGTATATCAGTGTACATCACTTACTTTTCCATAACTTCTGGCTTCTGGAGGACACCAGTAACTGGAACTGTTAATAGAAATGGATAGACTTAAATTGTAAATAATTAAACAGTGTGGTCTAACGTGTCCTGTAAAGCTATTTGTCCTTTAGATAGTACAGAAATGACCAGTGAAAGCTCTAAGAAACTATGTTGAATAAATCTCATTGTTCTCAAAAGTGAATGTGTTGTTACCAGACTAGGCACCAGACTAGGCACCAGACTAGGAAACAGGGAGAATGGGAGTTCTAGTCCTGACAAAGGGACAAAACCAGCTGGGTGAATTTGGACCAGTCACCCTCTCTCAGCCCTAAGAAAGAGACAAGGGCAAACCACTTTTTTAAAAAAATGTCCTGTTTTAGGCACAAACCAGATGGATGATTTGGCAGCAGTCACTTTCTGTCAGTTCTAGGAAGAAGCACTGGGTGACCACTTCTGAAAGTGTTACCAAACTGCATAGTCCTGTCCAAGTCAGGAATCAAGGTACCACTCACCCCCTCCCTCCCCGGTCTGTATAATATGAATGAAAGTTGATATTATATCATCCAGTGGCCCTACTTTGAGCATGTACAAAGAAAGTATAAGAATTTCAAGCTTAAGAATTTCGAGCAGAGGATATGTGATCATTGGAGAGTATGTGCTTCCCTGGATCCCTTGCCTTGATTTATGACCACGTCATAACCATTAAAGCTTAGGTAGAAGATCAAGGAAGTAAAATATTTGCATGATAGGCTGACAAATTCATTAAGCAATGAGCATGCTCAGAAAAGCATCCTGAAAGGATTGGAAGAATCATTGCTAGTAATTTCTGCCCTAAGAGAGAAAGTGAGTTACTGGCTAAATAATTGGCCAAGAAATCTTTCCAAAAGCATGTCTTTTTGGGAGAATGCATCTAAATATATCTAGGTCATCCTTCTTCATCGTTCACTGAATCATTAAAGATCTTTATTTAATGTGAAACTAGTCATGCATCATGCTATAATTTCAGGTGTAAATTATTAAGTAATTTCTGTAAACTCCAGATATTTGTAAGACACCTAGAGCTCTGAAATGGGTGAAAAAAACACACTTTAAAAAAATAAATCCAGCTTTAGAAAAGCTAGATTTTAAATACACTTCCGTGGTTGTCCTGAAGTATATAAAGGAAATAGGGGTAAGCTAACACGCCCACAAAAATGTATACTCATAAATTTCCAAGTCTGGAAGTAGGTCTAGCTACTTTCATGGGACTAGAAGAAAAGGGTTGGGTTCCAATTTCCATTAAAAAAATTTTAAAAGCAATAGGATGATCACATGGGCAGAAGGCTTTGTCATTCTTTTCTTTTGCTTTAAGATGTCACCATATTTCTAAATCTTATTGGTTCTGTTGAATAGTCCAGCAGCATTTGCAGCAAAACGTGGGACACGGCAGTTCAGCATCACAGTAATACATGATATACTTCTGAACTTTACAGAATAACAGAGCTGGAAGGGACCTTGGAGGTCTTCTAGTCCAACCCCTTCACTAAACTGGGCGTGGACGTGGCCAGCACGTGACACATCTGGCCTGTGGGCTGGGAGTTTGACAGCTCTGTCCTATACCATTTCAGACAAATAGTTGCTTAATCACTTCTTTAAAAAATCTCCCACAACTTCTGAAGGCAAGTCATTCCACTGATTAATTGTTCTGTCAGGAAATTTCTCCTTATATCTAGGTTGGTTTTCTCCTTGATTAGTTGATTAGTTTCCATCCACTGCTTCTTGTTCTGCCTTCAGATACTTTGGTGAATAGTTTGACCCTCCGTCTTCTATGTAGCAGCCCCTTAGATATTGAAATGCTGTTATACTGTCACCCCTAGTCCTTCTTTTCATTCAATTAGCCATACCCAATTCCTGCAACCATTCTTCATATGCTTTAGCCTCCAGACCCCCATTCATCTTTGTGGCTCTTCTCTGTGCTCTTTCTAGAGTCTCAGCATCTTTTTTACATCATGGCAAACAAAACAAAGGAGCAGGGCTTAGGTGGAAACACTATGCACAACCCTTGAAGATTTTGACTTTTCCCTCTGTGAATGCCACTGAAACAACGTTGCAGACCACAGTGCTTACTCAGCAAGAAGGCAAACATTTATTTGACCTTCTTCAAGGCTATAAAAAAAGACTATGGAAAACAAATATAGGATACAAGAATAATATCAGTATATGACTGCCGTCACGATCAAAACACTAACATAAAAACAAAAGTGTGGCTGTTGCGGGAGAGGCATTGCTATGGTTATCTTCCCCATGTTTATTTGATAACATTCACAGGGACTTTCACTTGGGCCTAATCAGAGTCTGAATTTGACAAAACCAAACCAAACAAATAGAAGCCCCTTTCTTCCTCAAATGTGAATAGTCACCAAATAGAAAATGCACAAAGCCACATCTGTTCTGCCTGTAAGGAAACAAACTCGGCCGCAGGGATAATTCTTCAGCCTCTGGGCTCCTCAGGCAGGAATTTGGCTGACCACCTGCAACCAGACCTCAGAAACATCCCTGAAACTGCCACATATAAAGTCCCCTGAGATTCTCCTCTGAAGGAATAAAAGTTACAGATATAGCTTTTCCTTTCTCCAGGTAGTAAGCAAGCAAGCAAATGAACAGAATTGGGGGGGGGGAAGCCACCTTTATTAACCGAGTGTAAAAATGGCTACCCTTTCATTATCTACCCTTTCATTATGGTGACAATCATTTACTTATGGGAAAAGTAATCTGAAAGGGAAAAGAGTAAAGACTCTTATACAGCAAGGAAGGAAGATGAAAACTAGAAACATCTCTTGGTCTTCCAATTAAAATAATAAATATATCCAGCAAGGGCAATTCAAAATAAATACTTAAAATGCTCACTACCATTCATATTTATTTCAGGTATACACAGGAATATTACATTCCAGTCATAAATTGCATCAGTTCAATAATCCTATGCATTCTGACTTAAACCATAGCTCCCCAAAAGTTTGGAGCCTTTAATCCAGCTTCTTTTTCTGAATCATAACTATTGTATCCCAAATCAGCTATTTCGGGGAAGGAAACTGTAATCTTAACACTGGCTTAAAATATGCTTTTCCAAAATCCCAAACTGGAAACAAATGGAAAATGCTGGCTGCTACTATATTTGAACCCAGGCTATCCAATGATCTGACATCAAATGATGATGAAATTCAACAATTACTATGGACAAATTCCAGTTTAGTTTGCATCCAGCACTCTTCCAGTCAGTCCCATATCCAGATCTGTGCAAGCAAACAATACGTTCAGTTCCGCTAGCAAAAAAATAATGATTGATGTTTAATTATTAAACATCAGCAAACAAATAAACGAAAAAATAATAATTGGCAAAGGAGAACAAAACGGTAGTGAGAGAGGACATGATCAAGAGACAATCATTTATATTACATCGAAAAACATAGAATTTTCCAGATGCATTGAAATAACCCTGTGGGAAATTAGTATGAACAGTCTCCATAGGAGGGAACTTTGGGTTGATTCAGCTTTAACCTTCTTTTGTACCTAACAATGTAGATGCAAAGTAGAAAGCTAGGTGATCCCTTGTCAGTTCCTCACATTTAAAAAAAAATATATGGATGAATGAGGGTGATATATCCAACACATCCCATGCATAACAGCCTTAAAATAATCAAGATGATGGTCTTTACCGTGAGTTCAAGCCCCACTCTTTTTAAAATAATATAGTGATGGACTACAACAGGACAACTCTTTCATTGTATGGTTGTAGCTTTCCTCTTACTATTTTATCTTTGTGGTCATCCCTGCATGTGGAACTGACATTCTAAGTTGATGTGGTCATGTGGCATTTCGTATTATGACTGTGTTGCTTCCCTCCAGACATTCAACGAACCTTTTCAATTTTTCAAACAAACTATAAATTCAAAACCATGCTTGCTCATTAATAAGTTGCATATTGACTTGTTTATTGATAGAGTGGTTGATGTGACGATTATGTCATTTGCAATACAATCTTTGCAATGGAAAAGTTTATCTAACAAAATGAAAATATCGAGAAAAGCAAAGTTGTACACTTAGGGAAGAAAAACTAAACATATAGGTACAGTCTCAGTGAAACTTGGCTTAATACAAGTAAATGTGAGAGGGCTCTTGGAGTCCTAGTGGACAATCACTTAAATATAAGCCAGTAGCGTGTGGCGGCAGCCAAAAAAGCCAATGCAATTCTAACCTGCATTAACAGAGGAATAGAATCGAGCTCATATGAAATTTCAGTAAGGCTTTATAAGGCCTTGGTAAAGCCATACTTGGAATACTGAATCTAGTTTTGTTCAGCATGATATAAAAAGGATATTGAGACTCTAGAAAGAGTGCAGAGAAGAGCAATAAAAATGATTAGGGGGCTGGAGGCTAAAACATATAAAGAATGGTTGCAGAAATTGAAAATGAAAAGAAGGACTAGGGGTGACATGATAGCAGTATTATAGTATTTGAGGGGCTGCTACAACGAAGAGGGGGTCAACCAGAGGTGGTATTCAGCTGGTTCGGACTGGTTCTAGTGAACCGGTATTTCCGGTGAGCAGTTCCTGTCCTATATTTCCCTGATTTTTAGCTCAGCTGATTCGCATGGCACAGCGGATTGCCGCACCTCAGCTGTTTTACTCACCAGCACTGGAGGTAAGAAGGTAAGTTTTGAAGCTTAAAATGGGTGGTTTTGTAACGCTGCGCATGCGTGCAAAGCGCACGCTCACTGAACCGGTTGCAGACTTCACAGAATTACATCACTGGGGTCAACTTATTTTCCAAAGCACTAGAAGACAAGACAAAAAGCAGTGGATGGAAACTAACCAAAGAGAGATGCAACCTAGAACTAAGGAGAAATTTCCTGACAGTTAGAACAATTAATCAGTGGAATGGCTTGCCTCTAGAAGTTGTGGGTACTCCATCACTGGAGACTTTTAAGAAGATACCGGACATCCATTTTTTTCAGGAGGTTATTGGACTAGAAGACCTCCAAGGTCCCTTCCAACTCTGATGATTATGGTTAGGATGATCTAGCAGTAAGACTATTGAAAAATGCAGCATGAATTTTCTTTTCTTTTTTCTTTTTCTTTTTAAGGAAAGTGGTCGGAGCTGCCAAAAAGGAATCTGTTATTGTACCAACAAGCAACTTAATTCACAAGCACAACAAAATGCTTTTCTTTGAGGAAGTTACATACAGAAATGTTATATTTGGGGATTTTTCACACACTATATACAGAGTTTGTGTAGATGGAACTCTTTAATAATGAATATGCTGTATAAATGATCAGATGTATACCTATTATTGGACTATGCTTGCAATCAGCTATGCATTTATTATATGGTTTAATAAATGGCCACACAATCAGGCCAGCTAACAATAAATTCCATGTGGTAATTAAAAATAATTAAAAGCTCATCATGCACAGAGCAAAATCTAGAAAATAGGAAAGACATTTTATTCGTTTTGTCCTTCTGATGCTGTGCAAAACTGTGTTATCTATAGTTGGTGCGGTCAGAAGGTTAACCCTTTATGACAACCCTGTGGTGCTGTCTTCATTAAAGTATTTTGGATACTCACATTTTTTTTAATTTTTTTTGGGAATATTTGAACTGGAAAATAGCACATTGCTCAAATCCCATTTTCAGGTAGTTCCACTTCCACTGTCTATGTTTGCTGCATTCTGTATTCCAATCAGGCATCCATGTCCCTCACAATAAAAACAGAACTGTACAGCATACATCTCAAGCTCCATAAAGCTGGACATCATTGCAACTAACAAATTGTCAGGAAAGATGGGTACACCTGAATTCAAATGGCCTTGTTTGTTTTTTTAATACATTGCAAGGCAAATAATAGAAATGCATATGAATCAGAAAAAGACAATAGCAGGGGAGGCAAGAGCTCTGTCTTTAGATTTTTAACAGATGGGGAGAACCGGCTCGTGCAGATTTAAATGTCACACAGTACCCAAGTCCAACGGATTGAGTTTATTCATAGCGCTGGAGGATTTCCACCTTCCTATCTAAAATCAAATTACATATCTAAGTATTCATGGGAAGAACCGCACACATTGGGGAAAAAGATCTCTAGCTCTCTAGAGGACCTGAAGTCAACAATTATGAACTAAGCAAGAAACTACAAGCTCAGAATGTTCATTTTATCTCCAGACGATATTGCTTGCTGGCAGAATTTGTTTCTGAAAACATTCTACAATACAGGTGGTTCTTGACTCATGACCAGAATTGAGCCCAGCATTTCTGTTGCTAAGCAAGACAGTTGCTGGGTGAATTTTGTCCCGTTTTTACAAACTTTCTTACCACAGCTGTTAAGTGAATCCCTGCAGTTGTTAAGTGAGTAACATGGCTGTTCAGCGAATCTGGCTTCCCCATTGACTTTGCCTGTCAGAAGATCTCAAAAGGGGATCACATGACCCCGGGACACTGCAATCGTCATAAATGTGAGTCGGCTGCCAAGCATCTGAATTTTGATCCCACGATCACATGGAGATGCTGCAACGGTCGTAAGTGTGAAAAACAGTCATAAGCCACTTTTTTTCAGTGCTGATGTAACTTTGAACAGTCACTAAGCAAATTGGTGTAAGTTAAGGGCTACTTGTGTAACATGTCAGTTATTTCTACCTTGTCTAAGGCCTATGGCAAAAGACGTGAATTAAAGATTTCCTTGTTCACCAATTATTTTTTTTTAGCTTTATGCTATACTAGCTTTGATTTCCTTGTTTTGTTAGTTTTAAAGGCAAGCATAAGGATTGGACAGTTTACAAACATAATCCAGAAAATTTGGACAATGCTTCACTGACATATTGGAATAAGAGGCAGTACGTTTTAAGTGTGACTTCTTAACCCCTCAGATTCAATTCTTGCACAATGCTAACCCATGTACCATGATTAATAAACTGCAATAATTAAACTTTACACAAGCCAAACCAAACAAGCAATTCTTATTCTACATATGAACACAGGTATTAAATCTCCTATGTAGTTCCTTTGGAGCTGCATTACTCATGTGGGAATTAACCATGAATTGTAAGTCTCTTTGGTACTCTTTATCTTGGATGAAAGCAGGTGTATCCAGTTAATTATGTGCATGTTGATAAAGAATCAGACATAATTTTAGATTTGAGGAAAAATAGAGCCATGACACCATGGAGCCATACACTCTCAAAATTGCTAAAAAGAAGAGGCAAATAGATTATTTTTAGTCAAGAGATTTACCACATTCTGGAATGATTAGATCACTGAACCCCGTACACAAAGAGCAGATCTGTCTTAGAAGATGATGCCTAAAAGGATACAAGGAGAAAGTGCCACTCTCTAAAGAAGACTGATTGGCATCTTGCATAATATCTCAAGAGCCTTCACATTTTTTCATGGTTTCCTTCTCAGTTGAGAAAGAGCCTAAGGTAATTGCCTTTTTTGCCAAAGGAAATAAAAGCAACATATGGGGGTGTTGGTGTTGGAAATGGGACAATTACTTCCCCTCTTTTTTTGAGAGTCTACAATCAACATGGTTGAGTTATTTGAATTCTTATGCTCATTTGTGAGACCAGAGCCTTTGCATAATTTACATGGCATTGTAATCTCTTTCAACCTATTTTGAACTTTTCTTCCTCCTTTCTTCTATTCTTTTCTTCTTTAGCTCCCTGTCTCTTTTAATTCTCTTATTCCATATCCCTAGACCAGTCCACCCCTCCTCCAGTTTACACCCAACTTTGTTTCATTGGTCCGCTATAAATCTTACAGGGATTGGTCAATGTTCATGTAGCCTTTGGGTCCATTGACATCAATATATCTTGGTGCCCCGTAGTTATTCCATATCTGATCCATTAAAATAGAGAGGAACTGTCAGTCCTTCAAGATAGACCAAACTAGAAAACCAATGCCATGTAGAACAGGGATGTCAAAATCAATTTCATTGAGGGATGCATCAGGGCTGTTGTTGGCCTCGGCAGGCTAGGTGGGCATGGCCAACTGGGCAGGTATGGCCAACTGGTGGCATGGCCAGCTTGATGCCACTCACTGGGTGTGGACAACTGGGTGAGCATAGCCAGCTTGACGCCACTCCTGCAATTACTGGCATCTTTCCTCTTTTCATTGGGTAGACCGGGTCAAAGTCACGCTGGCCCAATGTTTCATCTTTGCATTGGCCAAAGCAACATGGGCCAGCCCCTTACATTTTCCAGGATGGCCCTATGGACCACATCACGGGCCGGATTTGGCCCACAGGCCTTGGGTTTAACACCCCGATGTAGGACGATACTACTTTTAGTGTAAAACTATAATAATAAAATTTTGTAAGTCTGAATGTGCTTTCCCCTCCTTTTTATCTTCATGTGAACTAGGGAGGTGTCTGAAAATTTTAGTCACATTATTTTCTTGGACCAGAGTCTTTTTATCTGACTATTGCTTTCGTAGCCGCTCTTCATCCTGTCCTTCGGGACCATTCCCTCTTCTCTCTACATCTACAGATAGCTCTCACTGAAATAACTACAGGTTTATATTCCATTCTAGAAGTTCTTATCAATAAAAAGCTGCAGTATCAAAGGCACTCAACTTTGTGGGCTGATTCTGGAATTGGCTACTTTGTAATAGCCTGAGATGTTACTAATGGGTCATTAAACTCAAATGTTGGAGCAAGTGGTAAGAGGAAGCAGCAATTCCAACATTTATAATTTTTACAGGAAGTTAAAAATTGCTTCGATCAGCTTTGGAGTTGCACTTAGGTCCAGGCATAGAATTTTCAAAAGAGATATCTATAATCTCCAGGAAATGAGTACAACTCTTAGCGATAATGGGAATACAACATGAGCCTATTGATTGTGGTGTATAGATTCCATTAAAATAACGATTGAGATAGTAAGAGCTAAATCTTCCAGAAGGGAACAAGGTAATTGAGCATGGAGGACAGCAGCAGCAAGGGCAACTATCCACATTGTAATGTTTTCTCAACCAACAGTGACACCAAACTCTCGTTGTACCTAAGGATGCAGATGAGGTTATGAAATGACCACAAGGAATGTAAGCTTTTATGGTGATGCATCATCATCTCCAACAAATTATTGAAGATGACTTGCATTTGGCCAAATTACATTCTCCCTTCCCTGGAAGGTCTCTCATTTGGAAGACAAAAATCTATTAAGCTACAGTATAAACATCTTCTGAAGAAGTCTTACGCCATTTCCTTCAAACTTTTGTAAACAATGGCAGTTCTTCCATTTATTTGTTTGCTTCTTTAAAAGAATTGATTTGGTAGAGAGGATCTAATAGAACAAGTTATTCAGACCAAAAGCAGACAATGCAATTATTTCTTAGCTAGAAATCTGATCTCACTATCAGAGTACAAGTCGGTGTGTGTGTGTGTGTGTGTGTGTGTGTGTGAAACACCCAGTTTCAATGTTTTTTTACGGGCCTCATCTGACATGCCAAATCTGCTTAGGCTGTTTCAACTTTTACTTCACTTTATAAATATTTCTGGGAGCTTTCATGCAGTTATAATATATTTTAAGGGTGCTTGAGGATGCATACATTTCTGCTGGCTGGCTATTACAAAGATGGTATCAATAAAATAAATTGTTCTCTTGTATTAATGAAACTGGCTGCAAATAGCATCTCCTCTCACTGCTGATGCTGCTTGTATTATGGTAGGAAATGAACGGAAGGTTTATGCAGCCTTTTGCATTTTACAATCCAGGGCTGCTGTGGTAGACCCAATTGCTTCCACACCCTCTCCCCTTTTCCAGCCCAGCATTGGCTTTCCTTTTCAATAAACCATATTTCAGTGTAATGTTCAAAGTCAGAAGAGAATAAGATCAGTCTTAACACTGTTTTATTGAAAACTTGCCAACTTCAAACCTTGACTTATGACACTGCCTTCATAACAATAACCAAGTCTGCACCATATGAGTTTGAGTTTTGTTTTTAGTTTCTAGGCAGGCATAACAACTTAGTTAAAATCCAAGATACAAGGTCTCCCAGAGCCCATAATTCCTTGGCTAATAATATGAAATGTTAGCAGGACAACGAACAGGCTAACAAACCTTGGCATAAAATATGCTCTGCTCCAAAAAATGTCTTTTAATAATCATTTGTCTTCAGCTGGCAAATGCAAGTCAAAATCAAGATGAATTGAACTGAAAAGTAAGAAAACTCCATAACAGATTCTGCTAGGTGAATCCATAACAGGAGAAATGCTATTAAGAATAAAGTTCAGGCAGCATTCATTTGCCCCCTACAAGTTAATAAGTAGTAAAGTAAATAAATGCAAACAAATGAATAAGCTAATAAATAAATAAATAGTGTGCTCCTCTTCAGGACATGGATTGGAGTATCTCTAAGTATTCTGGCCTATTATAGGAAAAATACAGAGAGAAAAGAGTTTATCCAATACAAAGCACACAGTGCAAAGGAAACAGATAGTAAATAAAGGAGAGAAATAAAAGAAACAGAGGATCAGTGGCTTACATGTCTCAGCAAAGGTGAGATCACACTTCAGTTCTGTGTGGTTGATGCCAAATTAAACAATTTATTGTGCGTAGGTTACCCTCTAGAAAATCGGTAGGTGGATCTAAATTAAACTGAGGTCAAATGTTTCAGGCTCTTAGAGCACAATCTAAAACTACCTTATTTAGAAAGAGCCAAGAGAGGAAAGAAAACCATTTTTTTTTCTGCAAGGCTGAAGCCCAAGTAAATGGGAAAGGCTACGTTGGCGGCATGGGCCCAAGCTTAGCCCCAAGTCTTGGGTTCCCCTGGCTGTGAAACTGGTGATCAGTTGAATCACTGGCTCAGCTGTTGCTCTTAAGTAACATAACGGTGGTTTTACAGTGTTCTGAAACGATGAATTAGAGTAGTTTTCCATCGGCAGGGAGTTTCAATCAACCTTGCCTCCTATGGGTCTCCTCAAACACCCGAAGCCATGTTGTGTGACCATTGTTTTCTGTAATTTCTAGGGTAGGTGGGGTTTTCTTTTTTAGCAATTTTGGAGCTATTTCTATGGTACTGGCTATTTATATTATATTTATATTTACCAATAAAGGAGAATATTTGAGGCACCAAGGACCCCTCATATTTATATTTATATGCTTTCTTTGCCTTGAAGAGCACATATGGGGAGAGAAATATAGGAATGGGGCTGCTACCTAGCTCCCCAATTGAATATGAGAACAGATAAAAGAGAGAACTCATATAATAGGGAGAGCGTTGAGAACGTTCACGTGGGAGCTCTGAAATATTGCTGAGGATTTGGGCAGGGCCAGTGGATGTGTGAGATAGTGCTAAATCATCTTTAGAGACTCTAGAACGCACCAATTTGGTCAAACTAGATTGAAAAATAGCTAATGAGAATCTCAAGTGATTTGAGATCTTAGATAGCAATCTTCCATAGTTCCACAGTTCCTTGCTTAATATTAAACTTCATATGAAGAACATTAACTTCTGTCTCTGATACAGTGGCTGATTTTAAAGAGCTGTGGTGGTGCAGTGGTTAGAATGCAGTACTGCTGGCTACTTCTGCTGCCTGCCAGCTGCCAGCAGTTTGGTAGTTCGATTCTCACCAGGCTCAAGGTTGACTCAGCCTTCCATCCGTCCGAGGTGGGTAAAATGAGGACCCAGATTGTTGGGGGCAAGAGGCTGACTCTGTAAACCGCTCAAACCAAGTCAGTTAAAAATCTAGTGGCTGTGGGCAAGTTAGATAGTTTTCATCTCGTTGGTTTTTTTCCCCCCCTTAGTGTGGTCTTAAAAAGTCATTTGTAAGCCAATAAAATCCTCTTTTGGAAATCTGCAATGAAGTTAGAAACAGTTGGCCAACATCCTACAGAAATGGGACTTTTGAGAAAATGTTGCAGTGCAGAATATTTCTGCTTAACTCTAGACATCCCACGTCAGTCATCTTTACACTCGAGATTTTCTGCAGTTTTAACCCTATTTGCACTATGCAACCAAAGAACAAAAATCTTCTTTTTCTATTGCTGGTGGTTGGGGGGGGGGCAGCATTTACATAGAAATCCCCCTCCTTAGGGTTCTCCAAGATGGCTGTCTTTTCCTGAAGACTGCCAGCCTGGCTCCCAAGGACTGGCATCTGAAAACCCAATTAGGACATCCTGGAACTGAACTTAAAACGAGAACAGAATTAAATTGGAAGGTCTGTGAGCTTTGATAAAAGCAGTACAGACAGTCCTGGATTGAAAACCGTTTGTTGAGTGAAATATCCAGCTTGAGCTATTGCAACCGAGAACTGAATCCTGAATAAATAAACCTCCTAGGGTCAAAACAAAATTAGGTTGGCACCTATTTGGCCTCTTGGGGAAAGGGCACTCTCTAGATGGGGTGCCATGGCTAAGAAGACCTTTTCGTTTCTAAGCATGTTATCACTTGAGCATACAAATGCTGCCTCTTTTTGACAGTAAGAAAGCAAAATAGTTCGGCCATTTGACACCCCTTAATGGTATTGGTCATCTAATATCCCCTCCTGTCTAAATGCAGGACCAGCCAGGAGCATCTGGGAGGGAGGGGAGAGAGTCTAGATAGCTGCCATAATAATGTGGCAGCATTCACATAGGACACTTAACCTGCACTGAATTAAACTGGGTTGATGTAAGAAACCAGAGAAAAGGATGGATAATAGAGAGGTTCTGATACAGTGTTGAAACAGAAGGAAGAGGAGAAGTTGTTGTTTTTTTTTCCAGTGTACAAAATCCAAAGGTTTCAACTCCTTTGCCATGAGAGAAAAGGAAAGGAGGAAGCTGGACATCTTGCACAGGAGAATGTGCCCAGAAATGTTGATTGAATTTGCTTGCCTGGAATCTGTGCCCAGAAGCAGCAATGGGAAAAAAACAGAAACTGGGATATTGGCATGTGTGTGTGTGTTATGTCTGTGACAAAATGCTTCATGCTACAGATTCCACCCCTTATGCACTTGTGTATAGCATTGCAAACTCAAAAGTGCTGAGCATGTGCCGCGACGTCATAACACCCCTTTCAGTTTTTTGACTTTAATCATAGGTTACTGCATCTTCCGTTAAGCCATAGTTTGTATAAATCACAGCTGGCTGAATGATCTACAATAGGCTGGATTCCAATTGCACTGACTGGGTTCAGATAACATGCTTCACCCTAAATCCAGGTTAACAAGCAACAACTGGGTCATTATAAACATATCACACTCCAAATAAAAAAATCACATTTATTTATGTATTTATTAGGAACATTTATGCATGGGGAATCTCTCCTAATTTAATCCTCATAGCAACCCTGCAAGCATGCTGAGCTGGAAGCAAATGAGTGGCTCAAAGTCACTTAGTCCAATCCAATATCTATCATCTACCTGCCTGTGTCTGTCTGTCTGTCTGTCCATCTATATCTATCCATCCATCCATCCATCTATCCATCCATTATCTATTTCACACCTGCCCACTTTCCTCATTTGAGCCACTGCTCCATCTCAAAACTCCAAAATCTCCTTTTGGTGCCCTTTTCACCCAAATCAGCCTCTCACAATCTTTATGTAATGCACTTCAAAGCAGCCAAGCTGAGGAAGGGAAACCAGAGGTTTCTATAAATATTTCTCATCTAAAAGTCATCTTCTGACATCTGTATCCGTTGGGGGACATAACGTAGTGAGTTGCACCCTCACCATGCAATTAACCTATTTTTGAATTAACTTGTTTTCTGAGGTTACACCATAAAGTGAATCCGATGCTAGCCCCCCCACCCACCCCCCAACTTACTGGGTTGGACAGCTTATTTTCTACACGCCTGCCTGTTAATGGGAAAAGTCAGGATGATTTTCTTCCTTGGCCGAATGTCCTTCCAATGGGCAAGGGGAAAAAAATCCAGAATTCATTGGGATCAATGAATTCAGCAGCCGTTTTCTAATTCTCCTGTTCTCCAATTCCATCCTTTTCTTGTAACCATTTTTTTTTCTGGGCAAAGCTTTCCTCTGAATTCCTATAGTTTTTGCTTTATTTTGCCAACATTTTTCTTCCATCCCTATATAAGGGCATAGAAAAGAACATTCTTGACGTTTAACAAAGGCATCTTGGGCCAAGACACCAAGCATCTAGCCTAGCCTCCAAGGGCTTTCCGTCTGTCTTCTCACCACCAGGGTCGTCCTTGACCCATTCATAACATTTCAGACACAATCCTAATTTCAGGCTAAACCCCTACAATTCTTCTCCTTCTTGGAATTCTTGCATCTCACCGCAGAGGCAGCTGTTTCCCCAACTTTCACCCAAACTAGGGGAAATCTTCACCGTAGCCGTGATTACAAACAACAATTTGGATGTCTTTGGATAGGATTGATCTGGGAACCTTACGACCCGCTTCAGACTCCTTTCACGGAATCAGACAACCCAGGAATGACCAGGTTGGAAGGGATCTCACAGATCATCTAGTCCAACCCCCTGCCCAGGGCAGGAATCGTATCTATAGTAAAAACCCAAGGCATGAAGCTGCCCAGAGTCATCTTATAAGGGAGATGGGCAGCATAACAATTTAATTAATAAATATAGGTAGTCCTTAACTTACGACCAAAAATTTCTGTTGCTGAGTGAAACATTTGTTATTTTGCCCCGTTTTTACCCCCTTTCTTGCCAAAGTTGTTAGGTGAATCACCGCAGGTTGTTAAGTTAGTAATATGGTTGTTAAGTGAATCTGGCTTGCAACCGTCATAAATATGAGCCGGCTGCCAAGTCTTCCATTTTTAATCCCGTGACCACGGGGATGCTGCAAAGGTTGTAAAGTGTGAAAAATGGTCATAAGTCACTTTTTTTTTTCCAGTGCCGTAACTTTGAACAGTCACTAAATGAACTGTTGTAGGTCAACTTCAAAAATAAATAAAATCAAAGCCACCCCCTCTCTTAAACACGCCAACCTGCACCCTCCATCACACCCTTTAGAAACATTACCAAGGCTGGTTTACTGCTCTTGCAAAGAAAACTAGGAAGTTGGCTTGCCCTCAACCCCCCCTTCCAGAACCTCTCATTTCAACCCCGCCCGAGCCTTGCGGCCTTTGCTTCGTTCCAAACCAAAAAAAGTTAAAAAAGAGAGACACGGTCCCGTCTCCAAACCTAATTGTAACCTATATAATTATTGTATGCCACCCACTTTTTTGGTGAGAGGGGCCGGCTCTATGAATTTGATGAATGAATAATTAATAAATAAGAAGTCAGGAGAAACCCCCCCCCCCCAAAGCGCTAAAGACAAGATTGAGGGCAAGCTGCAGCTGCTGGGACTGCGGTTGAATAATGCAAACTCCAATGCAGAGGATGGGGGGGGGGAGTTGCCATGGAGACGGGATACTGCATAAGCAGGCGCAGCATCTTAAATCCACTGCCAGTATTAGGAGCAGGCAAGTCAGGAGAAATTCTTCCCGGAGCTGGCTGCAAGACGAGCTGTTCACATAAAACGTCACCCCCAATTTAGGGTCCTACTCCTTTTAACCACCATACATCAATTCCTTCTCAGTTTTACCCCACCTTGGTCCTTGGTCAAGCTCCCACCCCGCCCCTCCCCAAATCTCCACTGTTGTCTTGAGATGTGCTCTGGAACATCTAGAGACCTTTCTGTTTTTCCTTTCCTGATAACTGCAGTCTGTCTTCTCCAGGAAAACCAGGAGTCAGCTGGGACTTTGGTGCGGGACAAGTTCTCCCGAACAGATTCAGCAGCTGAGCTTTCCAAACAAGGAGGATCTGAAAGGCAGCCAGAGGGATACTCTGCAGACAGACTCATGCAGCAGCAGAGAGAGAGAGAGAGAGAAAAAAAAAAGAGGAAAAGGGAGTGGCATTTCCCAGAGCCGAGTATTCAATTTATTTATTAATCTTTTTGCTGTTAAAAGCCTGGCCAGGGAAGCCCGGTGGCGTTATCAGCCCCCTGAATTTCATTTCTCCGGGATGCCACATCGTGTCAACCTCTGCCTCTCAAGGGAAAAACGGGCGCTCTGCAATGCTGCAACCCACTTCACACTTTTGCTAGGTGCGAACCCACGTTCGGGAGATGGGCTCTAAGTCTGGATTTGGGAGAGGTGGCTCCAGGCCAGCCCTTCAGAAGACCTTGAAATTAAAACGAAAAATTGTTGATGGGTTTTTGGGTGTGTTTTGTTTTGTTTTGTTTTGTGGTTGTGGCATGCTGACTGGTCGAACACCAGGCAGCAGGGGATGTTTGTAATCAGAAATTGCACATCTTGAATCTGACAACAACTTAAGGCAGTTTCTCTTGGGGAAAAAACAACTCTCGGGGGGGTGGGGGGTGTAACACCTGCTTATAGGTACCAAGAGAGATGTGGCTGTCACTTCGACTAGAACGGAACAGGTTGTCCTTGACTGATGGCCGCTATTGAGCCCCAAGTTTCCATTGCTAAGCAAGACAGTTGTTAAGTGAGTTTCGCTCCATTTTACCAGCTTCCTTGCCACCGCTGTTAAATGAAACCCTGAAGTTGTTTTAAGTTAGTAGCACGATCGTTAAATGAATCTGGCTTTCCCATTGACTTTGCTTGTGGGGGAAGTCACCAAAGATGGTCACATAACCCCGGATCTCTACAACTGTCATAAGTATGGACTAGTTGCCAAGCAGCTGGATGTTGATCACGTAACCAGGATGCAGCCGTCGTAAGTGTGAAAAACAGCCATACACCACTTTTTTTCAGTGCCGTTGTAACTTCAAGCAATCACTAAATGAATGGTTATGAGTCAAGAACTACCTGTACATATAGCACTTGAAATAATTTGTCTTCACCTAAGAAAACTCAATTCCCTATTAATTCCCTTAAGAATTCCCTTTGTTTTTTGTTATTGAAAGCCCCTTAGTTCTTAATTCATATTGTGAATGTGATGGATTGCTCAGAAACAGGATTGGCTCAGGAGGATCTGGGTCCAGATTAAGAATGAAATAAATTAGTGTGTTGAAGGGACTTTACGTTGAATTATTCCCATATCTTCTTCATCTGAATTTGCTTACTCAAAACTTCCTAATCTGATTTTTTTTTCCCCAATAAGTGAGGATTTTAAGTTTTTTTAAGGTAGAAATGAGAGCCAATTTCTGAGCTAGTGGTTAAGGCATCAAGTTAAAAACTGGGAGACAGTGAGTTCTAGTCCCACTTTAGGCAAGAAGCCAGCTGCGTGACCTTGGGCCACTCACTTCCTCTCAGCCCTAGAAAGGAGGCAATGGCAAATCACTTCCAAAAAAGCTTGCCAAGAAAACTGCAGGGACTTCTCTAGGCAGTCTCTAAGAATTGGCCATCACTGAACGGAAGAAAAAGAGAAAAAAATATATACAAATAATAAATTGATTTAATAAGAATGTTTCATATCCTAATGCTGACAAATAAGAGTTGCCCTGCCTTGTCCACATCAGAAGCAAAAAAAAACGGATCAGCTGAACTTCACAACAAATACATTTGAATCCCTGACTGTCATACATAGGTGAAATTTCATTTCATCCATAGTTCTGGCGATACTGAGGCTTCCGAAATGATTTCAGAAATAACATGAAGATTAGCAATGACGTTAAAGATAGGTATCGTAAGTCAGGGGTGTCAAACTCAAGGCTAAACTCAAGTGCTTAAATCTGGCCTGTGGGGCCGACCTGGAAATAGAAAAGGACTGGCCTGAGTTGCCCCTCCTAGCGAAAATGGGGTGCAGGGGGGGGTCGCACAAAGCCCCTGAATGCCCCATTTTCAGCCTGGATGGTCTGTACCACTCTGCCAATGAAAACGGGGCATGGGGCGGCCACGCGCAGTCCCCCGCGCCCCGTTTTGGCCAGCAGGATGCTGCAGGAGGCATCCGTCCCATCTCCTCCCCCCCCCCCCAGCCAGCCGGCGGAGGAAAACTGCAATGCTGATCTGGCCCTCGAAGAAATCCAGTTTGACACCCCTGTCGTAACCAATTAATATTATTCCTTACAACAGCATTACATGAAATGTTTGAGCAGGCTGGAAAATTATTAGTAATGTGACTGGTCCGTGATCATAAAAATAATTTTGGCAGAAACAAAAAACAGGACCGTTTCTTATGGTATACACAAATGTAATTAAATAGGTATTAAACAATTCTTTGGTACTGGTCACAAACACACACTTCCACTTTGATTGCAAGCTTCCAAATCACATCGTTATCATGAACAAGGGACAAAGAGTTAGGTCAGACAAAAACTTGAATCCCGGATCAATCCATTCCTCTGTTGTGATACAGGTAGTCCTGAACTCACAACTGTTTGCTTACCAATCATTTAAAGTTACCGCAGAAGTGAAAAATAGCGACTTATGTTCAATCCTCACACTTAGGAGCGTCGCGTCGTCCTCACAGTCATGTGATCAAAATTCAGGCACTTGGCAACTGGCATGTACTTATGACAGTTGTGCTATCCTGGGGTAATGTGATCACTGTTTGCAACCTTCCCAGCTGCCTTCCAGCAAGTGAAGTCGACGGGGGAAGCTGGGCTTGCTTAACATGATTAACGTTAAAACTTGCTTGACACGATTCACTTAAAAACTGCAGTGACTCCCTTAACAGCCCTGGCAAAAAAGGGCATAAGATCAGGTGTGACTCACTTAATAAACCACCTTGCTTAGCAACAGGCATTCGGGCCCCAATTGTGGTCAGAGGTCGAGGAGCACCAGCAGTTTCAGCAACTGCCCGAGATTCACCATAAAATTGTTTCCCCTGTTGCACAAATCACAAGACGTGCTCGTGAATTTGAAAGACTGGAAGACCAGACGATAGAACGAATTTGGCTTCCCAACTGGCTGTGCTTGTCAGACGATCTCAAAAGATGATCCCATGATCCCAGGACACTGCGCGACCGCCAAAAATATAAAGCAGATGCTAAGCGTCCGAATGTTGATCGTGTGACCGGTGATGCTGCGGTGGCCGTAAGTGTGAAAAACGGTCGTAAGTCGCTTTTTCAGTGCCGCTGTAAGTTTGAACGATGAGCTGTTGTAAGTTTACCTGTATGTAGGGTTAAGGACTACCTGTATTTAGGGTTTATTTTAGCTAACAAGGAATTACAGAAATTGGTCCATTGTGTGTCCAGGAATCTGAGAAAGGTGAGATGTAGGGGTGTCTATCACACTGGCATGGCCACTTTAATTTTTGTGACCCAAGGACATCCCTGGCAATGTGTGTCCATGACCCATGGTGGCGCAGTGGTTAGAGTGCAGTATTGCAGGCTGCTACTGCTGACTGCCGACTGCCTGCAATTTGGCAGTTTCAATCTCACCAGCCTCAAGGTTGACTCAGCCTTCCGTCCTTCCGAGATCGGTAAAAAAAAAGAGGACCCAGCTTGATGGGGGCAATAGGCTGGCTCTGTAAACCGCTTAGAGAGGGCTGCAAAGCACTGTGAAGTGGTATATAAGGCTAAGTGCTATTGCTATTGCTACATCAGCGCCAGGTATTGCAACTCATAGCAAAAGCACTTAAGACTTCTATGCTGCTCCACAGTGCTTTACAGCCCTCTCTAAGCAGTTTACAGAGTCCGCATATCAGCAATCTGGCTCCTCATTTAATCGACTTCAGAAGCATGGAAGGCTGAGTCAACCTTGAGCCGGTCAGAATCAAACTGCCAAATTGCTGGCAGCCAGCAGAAGTAGCCTGCAGTTCTGCATTCTAACCACTGCGCCACCGCAATTCATAAAAGGAGTAAAGAAAAAGTAACTCCCTAAATCAGAAAAGCACTCTACACCACAAGATATTATGTTCCATGGATGTGTGGAAAGGTTGTGGGGTGACCACCAATTCTGACATCCAGGGCTGTTCACAGAATATGGTAATAAAGTGTCAATTGACGATACAATCAACACTCTGGGTTGTTGTTTTTTTTTAATGTGCATCTCAAAAATAAATAAATAAATAAGCAGGCAGGGTTTTGATCACCCCACTGAGGTTGCCACTTCCGACATTTTTGACTGTACCCTCCAGACCTCTGCTCCCATGACATCAGACACGCACGGCATGGACATATGTTTCTCAAACTGTATGAGGGCCACCACGCCTAAAACACTGCGGAATGAACATCACAAGATTGGTCCCTAGAAGGAACTACTTGTCTGAAACTTTGGAGAACCTGTCAATCAAGAAGAGGAAGAAATTAGCTCCTTCCTCCCATTTGCTGTACTGAAAGCTTAACCTTCTTCTTTTCCTGATTTATTGTTGTTTTAAAAGAAGCATTTGGCATTTCGGTTTAACCACCACTTGAAGGAGAGAGAGACTGACCATTCCTGTTCGTTTTCTGAAATGAGGTTCATCATTTGCGATACAAGATAAAGAGATAATTCTGGGGATACCAATACTCTACTCCTGTCCACCTTTAAGACCATGGAATGGATAGCAAATTCTAAAAATTAAGAGATTTAAACCTCCTCCATCTTTGTGGGGAATCCCATCTATTATTAAATGGGTGCCAAAGCAGAGAGAATCAGACTCATTGACTGCGTTTTAGATCATTTATTTTTATGCATTTGTGTTAATTTGATTATAGTCCTGGGAAATACGCTGCTCCAAATTAACTTGGCTAGCTATTTGATTAGTAAAACCCTAACCAAATTTTATTGACCTCTATCTTAAAAGGAGATTTGATTGATAAATGTGATTTACTTTAACTATTTTTATAATGTTGATGTATTTTACTGTAGTGTTTATAACTGTAGCTAGAATTTTTTGAGTGATGGAGTAATCAGTCCGGTAAAATGAAAAAAAAAATCTAAAATATGTATTTATCAGTCTTGGTAGAGGAGTCAAACTACTTGACGTGATGCACAAAACTGTTACTAGG
The DNA here is from genome assembly GCA_032468155.1 of Oxyrhabdium leporinum. Lineage (NCBI taxonomy): Eukaryota > Metazoa > Chordata > Lepidosauria > Squamata > Cyclocoridae > Oxyrhabdium > Oxyrhabdium leporinum. The sequence goes on from JANHFL010000608.1 coordinate 89,865, forward strand.
TTATTTCAAGAAACCAGGTTCTGCAATCCTGCAGTTTCATTCCAAGCCAGGTTTCCCTCTACATAATATATGAAATGGCCATGATGCCAGAAAGAAGCAGCTCTCTACGGCTGAAATCAATGTAGAGGATTAGAGTTACTCCTGTATTAGTTCGTACATCCTGTTTGTACATGACTCCCAGAATTCTGGGAATTGAAGTCCACACATCTTCAAGATGCCAAGGTTGAGAAACACGGCCTTACTGGCTGATTAGGCAGCACTGGTTGCCTTTTCATTTTAGCAAAATAAAAAAAATAATTTTAAAAATGGATTACATATCATGGACATATAAAGCGGTGATGTTTAGCCAGGATAGTTAAAAACTAGCGGATACCCATAGCAAGCTTGGTTAGTTTGTCCTAGGAAGACATTTCTATGACTGTGCTTGCTATATGACACCAATCAACTTGGCTAGTTTATGGATGGATGGATTGTACTACACAATCCAGCAAGTAGTTAACACTGGAGTCAAGTTGAATGTGAGTGTAGCCACACTTCTGTCATTAACAGGTATGTCCCCTTGCAACTTATCCCTTCTGTGACTAGTATCCTAGTTGGCCACTAAACCTTTTAGTGAGAGGACAGCATGAAAATTCAAGAAAGAAAGAAAGAAAGAAAGAAAGAAAGAAAGAAAGAAAGAAAGAAAGAAAGAAAGAAAGAAAGAAAGAAAGAAAGACTTCTGATACAACTGGGGCCTTGGCTCCTATAGCAGAAGAGATGAGCTCCAAAGTCCTTCCAGTGTGAATCACACAGGCGAAAGATAGCAGAGCCTTCATAGAGAGCCTTGGTGGTGCAGTGGTTAGAATGCAGTACTGCCAGGAGTTCGATCCTAACCAGCTCAAGGTTGACTCAATCTTTCATCCTTCTGAAGTTGGTAAAATGAGGACCCAGATTGTTGGGGACAATATGCTGACTCTGTAAAGCGCTTAGAGAGGGCTGTAAAAGTGGTATATAAGTCTAAGTGCTATTGCTATAAGTCTGATAAACTCAATGGCCCCACCAACAAGTAATTAGTGAATTTGTGAGTGTGAAGATGGATGGTGTTCATACAATCCCAATATCCTCCATAGCCATGCATCACTTGGAAAAAAAATGTGCGCGTCTATGCTCACAGATAATGCCTGAAATATGAATTGTGGGGATGAAAAAAAACGATCCTATTCACTCTTCTGATAGACCCTGGTTAATGAATTAGCCCATTGTCCCAGTTTGTTCAGTACTAACTAACCAAATGGTTTATACTATATCAACCCTAAGCTACCATGAAACAAATCAAAGTCAACTCTAATCCACCTTACTTGCTTTGTGAATGCAATTGTTAGTTTGTAATTGACCTACTTAAACATGTTACATGGATACAGCCATAATTTATTTTTTTAAAGACTGGGAGGTGGGGTGTTACATGATTTGGCTAAAATTGAGGGAAACTGGAGAATGGAAAATCATTAAAGACATTGGCTTGGCTCACATACTAAGCTCCTAATGTTGTAACCCACAGATTCTTGAACAGACCACAACTCTATCTGGATTACTGCAGCAAACTATGTCATTAACTATAGTTTGGCAAAGCAGAAGAGGTAGATTTGTGCAGCAAACAAACAATTGTGGGTTTTAGCTTTTTATCTGTTATATATTGGCTGTTTTATTTATTGGGTGCTCTATGGGGGAAGTTGGTGATTCGATTAAATAAAGAAATAAGCAAATAAAAACAAGCAGATCGTTGTAATAGGATATCCTATTGTGAGAATGCAATCACTGATATTTTCCATCTTGGACCAAAGGCTACCTGAGAATTAAATCTTCTCCCATCGATATCAAATGTTCAGCCATCTCACCGAGACGCATTCAAGGGACGTGTGGTATCTTCAGGACAGAAGATAATTGTCTTTATGTTTTCCTGCAATGTCTCACTTATGAGGTAAGCAATGAATGCAGATGCTTGACAGGTATCAGTCTAACTCTCCAGCGAACCTGGGAAAGCTGCTGGACCTGCCCCAAAATACGCAGCAAGTCATATAAACTGAAACACAAACACAGAGAGAAGCACAGACTTCATTCTTTCACAAACACCCACTCAATGAAAACACAAAGCCAGCAAGAACGCCATTCACAGACGCACACAAACAGCAGATTATATGCACACAGCTACAACTGCAAGGTAAGAGTTTCGTTGAGTGAAACGTGGGAGGTACAGCCAATCGCAGCGTTCATCGCCTAGGGTCCCACCTACTC
>JANHFL010000608.1:92235-110272 GCA_032468155.1 Oxyrhabdium leporinum
TGAGGACCCAGATTGTTGGGGGCAAGAGGCTGACTCTGTAAACCGCTTAGAGAGGGCTGTAAAAAGCACTGTGAAGCAGTATATAAGTATAAGTGCTATTGCTCAAGTCAAATAGATTCTTCAGGATTCATGACAAGGGGATCATTTGGGACAAGGAAACCAATGGCTTTGGACAGAGCTAGTGGCCAGGTGGGCTGCTTATCTAGCATTAGATGTAGTGCTAGATTAAGACTAAGAGGAATATTTTGGAGACAGAATGAAACCTGGGTTCATTTCTTCAGTCCACTCAGTGTGCAATTCTAGGTTAACAGCAAACAAAACCAAGAGCAGTGATAGAGTTTTAGGATAGTTTCAGAAAAAGATGGGAAAATAATTTATCAATTCTAGGAATGTGCTCAGGACAAGAAAGTAAAGAATTCTAAGTAGTAAAAAGCTACCCCGGTGATTTCTCTCAGAAGATGGAGGCTAATAAAAATGATTATGTGTCCGTTAGTGCAAAGAACAGGATCCTCATCATTTGGACAGTGCTGTGTTCTTCTTAATATTGTAAATTTTAGGACAAGGTCATTTCTCACTGGGGTTCTGGATTGATTTGGTGAGGTTTTCATATGGCTAGCAGTTTTCAGGTACTATTATCTCTCTGGAAAATTCCACTCAGTATAATACGTGGGAGAAGACATACATCTCTCCTTCACTCAGTGAGTAATCAAAGTACATGAACAGTCATAGCTGTTCACTTTCCTGGCAAACCCACCAAGATCCATCTGGGTGCCTTTTTTTTCCCCAAACTAAAATAGAAACTTCGGGCCAAGGTTTCTGGTTAATATCTAAATAATATAAGAGGCACAAAAATATACAGAGAGAACCAGCATATCTGAATAACAATGTTAGCGTGTTTAACAAAGATTACGCAATCTGTCTGATTAGGCTTTTCTGTTTTGCACAATTCACTGTTTAAAACTAAACTATTTTTTTTTTCATTTTGTGCTAAGTTAATGCTTACATCTTACTTGAAAATAGAAGCAGGTTTGATTTGATTTGCTTTGTTTTGTTTTGTTTTTATCTCCCGGTCCAGATGATTCATTATCAGCTGAAATTTCAGAACCCACAACCATCTGTGTCCCTGCATAATGAAAAAAAGAAAAAGGTGAAGTTTCCCTTGTTTGTTTGAATTTTTGTACCTTCTAGCATGAAACTGAAGAAGCCGTCTGTTATGCAGTTAAAGCAGGGGTGGGGAACCGTGGCCCTTTTATGACTCGTGGCCCTTCAACCGGATCCTTTCTGGCCCAGGAATTCTGGGAATTGAAGTCCACAAGTCATAAAAGGGCCACGGTTCCCCACCCCTGCAAAAGATAAAGTTGCCCCATCCCAAATCTGAATAGACAAGATAGTGAGTGATTAGGAAAAAAAAGTCAAAGTGGATGGCCAGTGTAAGGAAGAAGGGAAAAAAAATGAAATAAAAAAATAATTTCCTTCAAATTTTAACCTGAGTTGGTGGCTTCATGGGTATTGTCGTGTAATATTATATAGTAAAGTCTTGGATAAAGATGAAATTAGATATTGCCCATTGCATTAAGCTATGATGTTCTTAATTATGGATTGCTGAGTAAACACAGCAGAAATTGGACCATATGCTTAGCCAATGTTTCTTAACCTTTTTTCCCCCTCAAAGACTAGTTCCCACTTTTAAAAATTGTGGACCACCTCAAAGGAGCTTTTGTTTGTATGGGTTACATTTATCAATATTTACTATGTTAAAAATTAAAACAGGTGCATCCATTGTTGCTACTGCTTCTGGTGTTTCTTTGATGGGATTTTAATATTGTATTATGTTCAACATAGGCTGGCAAATAATTTTGATTCAGAGAATCCTTGAGAGGGTCTTGGGGCAACCCCAAGGGTCATAGGACTACACTTTAAGAAACACAGGGCTAAACCAAACCCCCAAACAGCCATGTTACTGCAAATGTTGACCCTCAACATATGACAAACATATGTACCCTCAGGTATTCTAATGCTAAGAGGGGAAACTATGCAGTGGGAGAATTCTGAGCCAACATGGAGATGGTTAGCCTTTCTTAACTTGTTTCTTCCATGCAACAATATTAACATGTTCAATTAATGCTATCTATGCTATCTCTCTATGCTATCTTAATGCTAAGAGCTGCGGTGGCGCAGTGGTTAGAATGCAGTACTGCAGGCTACTTCTGTTGACGGCCTGTTGCCAGCAGTTTGGCAGTTCAAATCTCACCGGCTCAACTCAGCCTTCCATCCTTCCGAAGTGGGTAAAGTGAGGACCCAGATTGTTGGGGGCAATACGCTGACTCTGTAAACCGCTTAGAGAGGACTGTAAAGCACTGTGAAGTGGCATATAAGTCTAAGTGCTCTTGCTCTTGCTCTTGCTATCCCTCCTATAAGGATCAAAATCGAAATTACTTGTTAAGAAGAAAAAGAAAGTAAAACCCACAGAAAGAGTCCCTGGGAAATGGAAAAATGTTGAACTTGGAATGTTTTAACATCTCAAGTCCTCTGCTTCCATTGTTTGGGATATTTTTCAATATTTATTAGCCTCACTTTCTCCAAAGTTTTGTGTTTCAAAATATGTATTCCAAGCAGTTGCCAAATAAATGATTTTTCTCATCATCATTGATGAGTAAAATATCACCAAGTATTTTATTAGTTTTCCTGCCAAAGGGAGAAATGTAAAGGACATTATGTGGTTTGAAATGAATTTTCTTTTGGTTAGAAATACTTAAATGATAGAAGGTACAAAGAATGGAAAGACATACAATATAGTTTCAGGAAATTAAGTTGCACAAGGGTAAATTAAGGGAACTGGGCACTTTAGTATTGAGGAAAAAAATGCAGGAGGATACAGAAACCTAAGCATCACGCAGAAGGCTGAGTCATACACACTGTGGCTCCAGATTGTAAGATACTGAATTATGAATTTAAAACACAGGCAGAATCTGATTTATTGTTAGAAAAGCTTATGCCTAACAGTAACAGTGGTTTGTTTAGACGACTACAGTGATGACCTTGGAGACAATATGAAATGACCATTGTAAAACATGATCTTAGTCCAGGAAACAAGAAAGCATGAGAAAGAAACTCAAGGTTGCCTCACCTTGATTCTCTTTGGTAAAAGGAGGGATGGGAGGAGGGGAGGAAACATTGTCAGGCACTGAAGATGCGGTTATGACAGCCCATGTCAATTAAATTCTATGCCTGACATGGCCTTCTTTGAAAGGCTAATAATTTGATGGTATAATCAATTACTTAGGGAGATTCCCCTTACTGGATCTCATCTAGTGGCATTGGCACTGAATCATGGGTTGTTAAAAAAGAATCCTCTTCCAAAGGTGCTTTTTCAAAAGGCAACTGGATTTGTTTTTCCTTGAAGATGTTTCTCTTCTCATCTAAGAAGCTTCTTTAGTTCAGAACTGAGGAGCGAAACCTTTCTTTTAAGAACACAAAGAAACTCAAGGAAACAATTAGCAGGATTGCAGTCAAGAAAATAAATTCTCAATCCATGCCACATTTATTTGAACTTATTGCTCATATGCTATCACAAATGAGAGCCAGCTTAGTGTAGTGGTTAAAATGCTGGCCTAGAAACCAGGAGACTGTGAGTTTTAGTGCTGCTTTAAGCATGAAAGTCAGCTGGGTGACATTGGGTTAGTCAGTCTCTCTGAGCCCAATCCACCTCACAGGGTTGTTATGGGGAAAATAACATACCAGCTCCCATATACACATATACTTGTGTATAAGCCCATCTGTGGATAAATAAACCCTTAATTTTTTTTACCAAAATAACATGAAAAATGCACCATCCGCAGAGAAAAGAACTCACAATTTTCATGGGATTTTTTGTTAAAAAAAAAAAAAAATCAAGGAAACTTATCCACAGATGGGCTTCCATGCAATTTTGCAAAAAAAAATACATATTTTAAAAGAGTATTATTATATATTTACATTTAATATTTTTTTTCTTCCAAAGATCACCCCCCACCTCCTTTTTTTGTGTTGTTTTTTTTTAAAAACAAAAGTTAAGATAGCACAGGTCCATTTGTTCTATTTTGTGTTACTGGCAACTTTTACAACAGATATTGTTGTTAGAAATGTTTGATCTTATGAATGGACTTTTAATGAATTATCAAAATGTAAGTATTTGTAGTGAGAGGTTTCTTTCCTGAATAGTTACCTGTCAGCTATATTTGAAATCTATTTCTTTTCAAGGGAATAACAGCTGAAATAAAGGGGTGGGGGAATGAGCCCATTAATTTGATATAACAGAAAGTAAGGCTAGAGTTAATGCAAACAAGTTTTTAGTCAAAGCTTCACTGAAGTGTCTGGGGATACTATTTAATCTTTGAGTTGAATCTAGGGATAATCCTTTTATAAGAATTAGGCTGTAGGATAATGGTTACCTTAGCCTTAGTATCTGTGGTAATGTGCTTTGCACAAAGCTTTGCAATGCAGAACCAGATGTGCAGGTGAAAGGAACAAATCAAATGAGGAGTTACCTAAGACTTACCCAGCTGTTTGACCAAGCTCCCAATTGGTGGTGCCCTAGCTCACAATTAACACCCTGAATTAGAGCAAGATCTCTGTTATTATATAGCATTTTGCTTCAAGTCCGTACCTGCCCCCTTTTCTCTTTTTGTGATATGCCACCTAATCCTCAAAGTCTTCCTTCTTGTGTGTTCTTCAGCATAGTTGGAAAAGGAACGGACTGGGTTTGGGGTTTTTTTTGGTGTTTTTTTTATTTATTTAAAAAGCTGAAGTTTCTCTTTATTAAAGCAGCATTTAATCGTGAAGGTAGCAACCTGCCATTTGAGCACAACTAAGCATGCCAGCAAATGGCACTTCAAAGAAAAATAACATCAAGAATAAACTGTTACTCCTCCAGCAGATCCTTTGAAGGAAGGAAAGTAAAAGCTGAAAGCAGTGGGGAGACCAGCAAAGAGACCACTTAGCATAGCAAGAGGGAAACAGAAGGCAGGCAGGGCACAAAAAAGGTGCCAGGAAAAAACCCAAAAAACAACTGGGAGAGAATTAAAAACAACAACAACTAGTGGTAGTGCATAAAGGAACAACAAAGGCATCTTTTAAAGACCAACACAAGTGTACCTACAGCTAAAAAGATATATCTTCTGGCTTTTCTTTACTAGAATGATAAAACAATCCATTAGATGCTATTTTTTTTCCATGGGACAGTTCAGTTCTTATCCATCCATCCATCAACACAATTATTGGATTTGTTATAGTTTACTTTAATATCTTGAGTCATTGGGATATGTTAATTATAGTACCCTGGTATATAAAGATTACATTCATTGTACTGAGCACTTCGTTTACTTTGTTCACTCCAAGACCAATGATTATTTTTTTCAGTACAGTATTCTAATCTCTTATCTTCCTATCGGATACCCCTCATTTGTCCCATTGGGAATTTAAATAAAAGAGAAATCCTATTTTCAATTAAATATCGATTGGACACCATGTATACAAGCCACTGATTCTGATAATCTTCTTAGCACTGTAATTCATTCATACAATAATTTAATTTTTGATTTGAGCTTCTAGCAGCCAAACATCTGGCAGTGCTTTGCTTTGTTTTGAAATTAGGTACAAACTGCAAGACACGCAGGCTTTTTGAACACTAAAAATAATTGTGATTACCATATTTTTTTTTTAAATCAAGAATCTTTGGGCAGATGTCCAATTGCCAGATTAAAAAAATAACTTTCTTCTTCTTCCCCATCTTCCTTCTCCTCATTTTTTTTGGGATATTAAATCTTTATGAGCTTACAGATAAGTGATCAAAAGAAGAAGAAATGCAAGAACCCAGCCTACAACAGTTTCTGTTATTTAAAAAAAAATTCCAGAGAGGAAAAAAGAGCTCAATTAATTGCAGAGAAAACTAACCGTGTTTCTCAGTTCTGCCTTACTTTTCAGATCTCCACCCTAGTCCCTGTTGACTCCTTCTGTGTACCAGGAGTTGTACTAAGGAATCCCATAAGTGTGAGCTTAAAGTTTGAATGGCTGTAATAAGGCACCAACTGTAATTTTCATCTATGTTTGTGCCTGACAGACAGGGCACAAAATATTGTTTAATCAGTTCCATAACCAAACTTTTATTCATTTGGTTTCAACTGAGCTAGTTTACTAAGTGCAGAGTTTATTCCTCTCACCCCACCCTCAATAGACAGACTACAAGCAGAGTCAGAAATAGCTCTCCGTACAACCTTAGCCAATAAATTATGCAGTGATATATGCATTGGGAGAGGCAGTGTTTGCTATTACAACTACCTGGGTGAGCTAAATCTTCATACTGCTTTTTGGTTGTTGTTGGATTTTTTTTTAGTATTCTGGCCTTCAGCAGTGACAATATGGAAACCAATTCAGCTGGTTTTCTACTATTAGCTTTCCTTTGAGGGACACCGGATTGGCAAGCTTTCAATAAGAGCAAATCACTTCCTACACAGGCTACAATAAGCCTATTGTAGGCTCCAATTGCTTCAAAGGATACAGGGAGGCCTCAATAGTCTTACATCTCCACCTGATCTTTAGAGGTCAACTGGGAATATTCTCACAGGATTAAGCAATTTTTCTGCACCCACGGTAATTTGTACATCAGGAGTGCATCAAAAAGTGCTGCTGGGAAGGCCTTCTTGAATTCGAGGAGGAGGTGATGGGGGCCATGTTTGAAAGTATTCCCACAAAAAGGGACATCTGCATACGAAGAAAAGGGCTCATTAGACTCAGCCAACAGACTTCCTATGCATATGCATTATTAGGGTTCTGCTTTCACCCCCATCTCTGATTATTTTAAACTATCTCAATACAGTATCCCCTTGTGTTGTAAGGATTACATTCTGGAAAAATAACAATACCCCAACTAAACAAAATCCTACTCACAAGCCAGAGTCACAGTGAAATCTCAGCATGGAAAGGATTGTGTTAGAATGATCTTTCCTACCTGTTAAAGGTGAAAAAGACTTTAAGGGAAAAAATGGATGGTGACCCTAGTTTACTATCACAAAGATGGCTGAATAGCTAAGGCTTTAATTCAGATTTTTAAAAATGCAATGTTCAAAGCCTTTGGCATGACTGGATAACTGTCAGCGTTAACACTATCATTCCTCCCCCCTTCCCCCCCAAATGTTATTGTTTTATCTGTCAAGTTCTTTCTTTTTATTTAGAAGGAATGTACAATTCTTTGTTCTTGCTGTAGTGACAATGAGGGCACCTTTAGAAGACCTGAAGGACTACCTTAGCATTGCCTATCTCTATCAGGCTATAAATCAATATACTTTATTGAAAGTAGAAAAGAAGAAATGACTTGGAAATGGTGTTATATCTTTTCTGGGGTTTCATGTAAACCTTCACGAGTTCTCTTATTGGCAAAGCTTCATTTAAATTGATTTTCCTCAAATAGTGTAATAAGGCCCAGATACCTTATACAGTGGGTATAAAATGAGAATTGGCCTCAAAATGCTCCTGCTTGTCTGTCTATCTGTCTGTCTGTCTATCCATCCATTATCTATCTATCAATCAATCATCTATTTATCATCTATTGTGTCTAGAATATTTTTGGGATTGTCCTAACTCAGTGTTTTTTAATCTTGGCCACTTTATGATGTGAGGACTTGAATTCTTCTACTGCCTGGGGAACTCTGGGAGTTGAAGTCCATATGCAGTATTTTAAAGATACACTTAACCTGAGCTGAGTTTTATTTCTAAAATGGTTTCCCTTAAAAGAAGGAAAGGAAAACAAATGTATCCAGCTGTATTTCAATCTTTTCTGTTTTTTGAAACATTGGATCCATTACCCCATGGAAGGCAGCATCTGTTCATCAATGAAATTAATTTTAGTTGGTTGCTCTATTGTGAAACCATCTCTCTTGCTAAGAACAACAAATGCCTCAACCCCAGAAGAATGAAACAAAACCACAGAGAACAGGATGAGAAGAAAGGGGAGAAGACTTAGCATACCTGTGCAATTATATACAAGACTTTATTGGTGTTCTGTTATAGCAGTAATTCCCCAAGATCATGCTTCTCAGGCATATATTCAGTAAAGCCTATGTCTATGCTTTAATTAGGCAAACATTCTAAGTACTCATTTTAACCACTGACTGAGCTAAAGTATTTTTGTTTGGTTCTCAGCATTATAGCACCTGTGCTGTCACTGCAAATAATAAAGGGCATCCAACCTTCTGTCTGATGATCCATAATTATTTCTTGGATGTACAGTACTTAAGTCTCTGGACAACACTTCATTTTTACAGTTATATATTCATATTCTCTAGCTGTTTCTGTCAAAGACATCAAGCATAAAAATCCTGTACAAAGACAGTTAAAATACACTCTCTTTGCAACTGAACTTTCAATCCGCAATTGCCGTATTAAAAATCAGACATTCAAGCTTAAAATTTGGTTCACACCCAGTTTTAAAATAGCTTTAAACATCAGCTCCTTACACTAGACCAGTGTTTCAGAAATTTTAAGATGTGAAGACTTCAACTCTCAGAATTCCCCAGCCAGCATTGGGAGGCCTACCATATATCCTAGTTTGTAGGAAATGTCTCAGTTGGACATCCTGGCCAGTTTACAAACCTTCCAGAAAGAAGTTCTGCAACAGACCTCAAAGGGGAAATATAGATTTAGCTAGAGTACAGCTTGCTTCCCTTTTGCTGAGTTAGATGATAATTTATTATTCACTGGTTCTTTGGTCCAGCCTCATCCCTGTTTGGTAGCTGTGAGCCTGCTAGTATGTTTGGGCCCTAGTTCTACAGCTGCTTCATCTTCTCCTGAACTGAAGATATATCTGATGTGATCAAGGAACTTCTGTTCAATTATTAGCATCCCAATTCCTTATATGTGTTGGAGCATGTAATGCGAGATTACACATACACACCTGCTGCTTGCAGAGAACCCTCCCTTCTCCTCCCCCACCAATCCACCTAGCTGGAAAGGTTGGGGACCGCTGATCTAGTCCATCCACCTTGCTGCTGGTGATCCTGTTTACTTTCCTTCTCTCTTTCCCAGCATTAGAACCTTTTCAAGGGAGGTAGGAATTCATGTAATGTGTCTGAAGTATGATAAGTAGAATACGGTCATTTGTGCCTCAAGTAAGAATGCTGGGTTGATTTGTTTGATGAAACTTTTGTTTGTTTTCTTGGTTGTCCATGGCATCCTTAGAAGTCTTCTCCAACATCAAAATTCAAATGCATCAATACTTCTTTTTTTATCCTGCTTTTTTAAAGTCCAACTTTCACTTCCATTGAGTGTCACAGGGAACACCGTGGCTTGCATAAGTTTGCATTTTATAAGTGTAGACAGATCTGAATGTTTTTTACCAAGGTCTTCATGACTGCTGTATCAAGTTCTTGTTGACTGCATGCTCCTTTTCTGTTGGAGGTTGATTCTAAAAGGCAGAAGGTAACCACCACTTTCATATCTTCACTGTGAATTTTAAGACTAGATGTTTTACTTGTTGTCTTCAGTTTGGTCTTCTTTAAATTTGGTTCTAGTACCACTTTTTCCAACGAGTCCAATAATCAATGAAAGATATATGAAGCTCTTCTACTTGGGGGGAAAGTACTCCAGATCATTATGTAGAACTTTCCCAGAATGGGTATAGGTGACTGAATATATGCTTCCTCTCCATCACAAGAATTGAACAGTAAAATATATGTTTGTTAAATGTAATAAATATGAGCTATTTATGTAATAAATAAATCTATGAAAGATGGTGTTACCAAGTATAACTTTAAAAAAGCATGTTGATTGACACATAAATAATATATTGAATTATTGATTAACAAATAATGGAAGATGATAATTTAATATGAATAAGCGTATGATTGTCAAAGGTAACAAATATGATTAATAAATAGCTTAGCTGTATTAGACAGAATATGGTGAATGGCAAGTTGAATAAGCAATAGTGGAAGATCTTAATATAATATAAATGTTTGTATTAACACTAGAATTATGTAAGTTGGTTAAATGTAATAGATACGAATGATAATATTTTATTCACACCAAAGGTATGAAATTTAAAACAGGGTGATTGGTATAAAAATAACATATTGAAACATTGAATAACTAAACAACGAAAGATTATAATTCATTATAAAGATGTGTATTGTTACTAGAATTATATAATTATATAAATATATATAAATGAATTGAAGAGTAAATATTTCATCCATTAGAAACTGTTTGGATCACCTACATGTTATGTTGGATCAGAGACTAAATGTTCAGAGCAGCCATACTCGGAAATCCCACTGAAATCGATTAGGCTTTTGCCTGATTTGCCAGCCTTATCATGTTTCTTGGTATTGATCATGTTTATTTATTCTTAAAACCAACTATTTATTTACTTACTTATTAAAAGTTTTTAATACTACTCTTTACCAACTACCCCAAAATAACAAACAGAAATAGCCACCACACTGATCTAGCAGGAGCGGGGGGGAAAAAAAGTCTACAACTGTGGCAAAAATGCTATTCTGTGAAATTTCAAGGCAGTACTAATGTAAATGCTTGTGGTGATTTAACTTATCTACAGCTTAAAGCCATGGCCAGCCCTATTATTACACAACACGGAGGAAACACTTTGCGTAGCAGATGTCAGGGAACCAGCAATGAGTGTTGGAGGGCCTAAGCAGTGGATGCTACACAGTCTGCTTTACATTTCCTAAATTTATTGTGTTGTCTTTGGATAGATCAGAAAATATTGTCCCATCCTACTGCCAGAACTGAAGATTCAGTTACTGCTATGAATGATTTCTGAATGTGGAATGATTTTGACTGGATGGGTTTGCTATTTTTCCATTTGAACCAAGCAGCAAATGTATCAAGCTATTCCACTAATCATTCCACTATTCAACTCTGAAGGATATTAGGAATGGCACCTTTTTCCCTTTTTTTTTTCTTTCTTTTTTGCCAGATGTCCATGTTACTGATCTGCGTAGTCGCCTTTTGGAGGTTATCTGATAGGGGTATTTGCATTCTGGCTACATTGAGAGCCAGATCTCATTAGCTGCTTGTAAACCCAAAAAAAATGGTGAGAACATTGGGATTTTGGAACTGGAGTATAGAATCATTGGGTCTTCTGGGCACCAGATCAAAACATTTTACAGTGTGAAAATATGTGTTATAAAGTCTTGTTCGAAGTGCCAGAATCTATGCCACTGCATAGAGAGATTTTTAGACTAGAAGCTACAAATAGAGGATGAACTGCAGCATCCACTAACTGTTGTGGCCTCTTTCTCCTCTGACGATGGTCTCTCTCCCTCAATCTAGAGTCTAAAAATAAAATTGATTGTGCTATGTAATTTGCCCAGCAAGATCTCTATGATCTTCAACAGCACTAATTCAAAATATATTGGACTCTCAACTTTCCATTCAGAGCAGAAGTTTGTGATCCAGATTTTGTCAAAGTCAGCTCCTATTTCTGTATACTGGATTGGAAAGATAAGTATAAATTGAAATTATAAAAATATCATGGTTCTCTTTTTTTCAGTAGATGCTCTCATGGCTTCTTTGGTACAAACTTCTGAATATAGTGATCTTTTCTCTATTTTTCTCCACCAAATATCCCCACATGCAGTGAGATTAAGGAATCTCACAGCCTAGTCAAGCTCTGTGAAATGTAAGATAAATTAGGGTGTGTTTGTATTTTGACACTCTTAAAAAAGAGTCCATAGGCAGATTCCTTCCAACTGTTGCCGCTGAAATATTACTATAATTAACTAATATTAATTTAAAAATGTGAACTGCCCAATAGGCAGATCTCTGTGGGTGGTTTACCATAAAACATACTAAAAATGCAATTTAAATAAAGACATACTTTTCTTCTTCTTTACTTCTGCTTTTACTGCTTCAGATGTCAAGGGAGATACAAAATTCTAGTTCTCGCTCTTCTGGTGGTCCTCAACCATTGTTAATTGATGCTGTTCTGGTGTGTTTGCTGTGGAGTTTGATGTTGTCTCTCCCTCTTCTTCTGGGTCTACCTCGTGTTCTTTGACCTCATGTTCTTTGACCTATGCTTTGTACAGTATGGAATCTCAAGACACCCTCTCCAGGTGAGCCAATACCTTTATTTGCTGTCTTTGTATGTATTTTAATATTGGTTCTATGCCAATTCTTTCGCTCTCATTTCTGATTTTATCTCTTCTGGTCACTCCAGCAGCTTTCCTCAAACATCTCAATTCCACAGTGATTAACTTTCATTTGTGTTTTATTCTAAGTGTTCATGTTTGGCACAGGTAACTTAGGGTTCTTGAGATGCTTCTTTGTGCTCATCGGCACTGCCTTATGTTGTAGGAATGGAGCTAGCAGTCCCAATACTTGGGTTGCCTTGCTGCATTGTATTTTAATCTCCCTTGTCCATTTTACCATATTCAATGAATGCTTTTCCTATATATTTGAACTTGAATACTTGTTTTATCCTTGTTCCTTCCATTGTTATGTTTAGGATATGCTTCCCCCCCACCCCTACGATTGCCATTACTTCTGTTTTCTATTTGCTGATTCTAATATTATTTGTCTTGCCTTCTTAGTTCATGGCCAGAAGATGTTGTTGCAGTTCTTTAGCTATACTTGTTTCTCAAAGCCCAATCCCATTGTGAGAGGTTGGTAACAGGACAAAATAAGGGATTGCTAGGAATGAGTGAAGTATAGCTGGTCATGTGCCACAGGATTGTTACAGCAGCCATGAAGGCCATCATGGGTCACCAGGAAATGGCCTGGCTGAAGGGGCTCTGGTGAAGTTACAACAAACTCAGTAAGCTATCAATGGATAATACATTGCTATAGAAAGAGCACGGTGGCTTGCATTGTTAGGATGCTGAATTGGAGATTAGCAAGCCTATGTTCGAGATCTGAGTGCTGCAGTGAGGCAGGGTGAGCTCCCATTCTTTGCTTTAGCTCGTGCAGTTGGAGTGGGGACATGAAAGGAACTCCCTACTGGGTGTCCCCCAGGCAACAATGATGTCACCAGCTAATCCTTTCAACCCGGAAGTGCCTCGTTTCTTCTGACACGAGTGCGATGTGATTGCTACAGAAATCATAACTAGCAATAATAATATATGCAAGTCTCTTTTCTTTTGCTTTTGTCAATCTTGCCAAGCCTTTTTTTTTTCCTGGTTCATCCTTGGCTTGCATATGAACAAATATGTGAAATTTTACTTGCAGAGTATTCCCTCAATGGAAGAGTCATCCTCTGTTTGTCAAAGATGGATTGACTGCGGCTTCTTAAGATCCATGGTACTCTATTCATCTCCAAATGCATAACTGAAAGCGTCTCTCTTCTTTTCTCACTCTTTCTCCTTTTCCCTTTTCTCATAACTATTTATTACGTGGGAATAACTGGGAAGCTTACATGCAGAATGTGTACATCCTAATCCTTTAAGATAGACAGGTGGCTTATACTTCTATATAAGCTACATCCTAACCAGCATGACTAACAATGAAGAGTATTTGCAGTTGCAATTCAACAACATCTGATGTACTATAAGTTACCTTTCTGTAACACTGTCCCTACTTTGAGGACATCAGTGATGTAAAAAAAAATGCTTAGCTTCCTTTAAAAATGAGCTGATTATACATACATTTTTAAAAGGCATAGTAAATCAAATATGAATCAGTAGTGAATATTACAGTGAGTTTGCCCAGAAATGTCTAGCTTCTAAGATTCACAAAATTCCTCTGCAGCAAAGATTAAGCATTTAGAATCACATTTGCTTTTTTTTTCATTATTTGATAGTTCTGTGTTGCAAGAAATCACTTTGTGATGTGCACCTTGAGTGAGGAGCATAACTGAACCCAGATCATCCTTCCCAATTGCTAACATTCTCCTCAGTTGCTTTAATCTCACAAAACCTTCTAGGAAGCAGTGCATTTTGTTCTTACATTTCTGAATGTATTTTGGCTTATGAAGCATCGTGTGATACTTCTGCGCTATGGTGCACATCAGGGGAAATAAAAGAAAATGTATAGTACTTAGTGTGAATTTTAACCATGTCTCCTGAAATCTTCTAAAACCACCCATCATATTAGGACTGTATTTTAACCCAATTTTGCAAACAACATTTCATCATGTGGTCATAAACCTCAGTAACTCTAGGCATAAAAAGGAGCAAACGTCATCAAACAAAGCTCAAGATGAATCTCAGTGTTTCCCATTAGACAAAATATGCAAATAATTTCAGTGGAAGTTAAGAAAGCTTTGAAATTCCTTTAGTGGGAGTGTTTTCCTTGTGTATCAGTAGCTTAAAAGAAGTTTGCCCAAGATTTCTATGGATGCAAATTTGACTGAACCACCAAAATAAATAATAGTAGTACTGTGGCAGTGAGCATAGTTTGCAGCCCAAATTCCTGCCGAAACATATTAATTGCAAATTATACAAATTATACACATAAAAAAGAGTGTATATTTTCAATTGTTTAGAAAACTATGCAGGTAGTCCTTGATTTATAGCCATTTGTTTAATAATTGTTTGAAATTACAACGACACCAGCTTTCACACTTACAACTATTGCATCATTCCCATGGTCACATGATCAAAATGTAGACATTTGACAACTAGCATGTATTTATGACAGTTGCATTGTCCTGGGGTCATGGTATCACACTTTGTGACCTTCCCATCTGGCTTCCGACAAGCAGAGGCAACGAGGGAAGCCAGATCTGCTTAACAACTGCACAATTCATTTAACAACTGCAGTGATTCACTTAACAACTGTGCCAAAAAGGGTTGTAAAATGGGACAAAACTCACTTAACAACTGTGTTGCTGAGCAATAGAAATTTTGGACTTAATTGTGGTTTGGTTGCAATATTTTTTTTTAAAAAATAGAAGACATTATGATTCCTTCGTGCTTTAATTAAGTGCAAAAACTGAGATTATTTAAGATTATTTAATTCTTTGGCAGGAAATTATCATTTCTACAAGGCAAAACGTACAATATAGTCTTGCATTAGCTAATAAAATATCCATAACTAATCATATAATTCATTGTGGCATTAGTGTACAACTCTTCTGCAAAGATGATTTTTAAAAAGCTGAAAGGCAGTTTTTGTGATCCTAGTTAGCCTGCTCCGATATGCCTCAGTAGAGTGCATTACCTTGTTCTTGGTATTTTTTGTTCCTTCCTTCACTTTGCTTTTCATTACCTGGACGGAAGGCAGATGATAACCTGTGTTATGAACCTGTGTTCATACTAACTTATTTCATTTCATTCATTCATTCATTCATTCATTCATTCATTCATTCATTCATTCATTCATTCATTCATTGTAACAGATATTCTTCAATGGCCAGGATAGTTTATTTCAATATATATTAAACAGATTGAGATGGCCTCCCATTATGGCCAATGTAACTCTGGGTGGAAAACCTTTATAGAAGACCAGCAGAGTTGCTGTCACTGAAAACCGTTTACTTTTTAGGATCTAAGATCCATCAAACCATAACTTTATTCAAATCCGTTGACAATCTGCAGCAACCTTCCACAGCCACTGCGCCCCAGAGATTTTAAGATTCAGTTGAAGACGCTGGCCAGAAATTCTGGGAGTTGTTGCCTCAAAACATGAAAAAGCTTATAATGTTGAGGAACTTTGTCGAGGAATTGTGAAGCAGCTGTCCAGATAAAGTCAGACACACTAACACAAATGTGTTTTCGTGTGTGTGTGTGTGTGTATTTAACATTCAACATCATCCAGAAAGAAAAAAAAAACCCAACAAGATAGTCAGGGACACCATGTGGTAAATGTATACAGAACACACAGAGGGAAACTCCCCTTTTATACTTACAGCAACCAATCACAGCGCAGATTGCCTCATGCATGAGTCAGCAGCGCTCTCTAACTAATCAGTTACAACTGTGTGTTCTGGCCTACTGTACACTTTGCTGTTCTAACTACTACATTAAATATCCTAACAAACTTGAGGCTATAGGTTGCTTATTTTATTTCTACACTTTGGCACATCAAAAAAACCCCACACAAACAAACAAAAAAGAAAAAAAAGTTACATTACCATGGTTGAAATATCAAAGCAAATTAAGAATACATTCCTGCAAGGGCTGACTTTGCCAAACTATTAATTTAAAAAGAAAAAAAAATAGCACATAGGTTTCAGGAAATCATCTACAACTTCTCAAATGCTGTCCTGTTAAATTCAGCAAATTTCTCCTGAGAGCGTGTTCTCATTACTTTCGTCTAAATGCTAGCTTGTGTTTCTCCGAGTATAATGAAATGAATCCGTGAACAGATGAGCATGATTGCCAATTACTGCTCCTTTTCTGCCTAATCCATGGGAAAAAAATGAAATACAATTCAAATGTTCATGACAACAATCACTTATCAGACACAGATAATTCATATGAAAACTATACTTTGATACATCATGGGAAGATTAAATTATTCATTCCCAGACTATTTGGAGCTTGACACTCCTGTAGCTTTCATACAACTCTTAGCTTAATCTAAATCATTACGTTTCATTCAAGCTTCTCCTGCTTTGGTTAAAACAGACTTTTACTCTGCTGAAACAGGCTGATTGAAGAGTGGTGCACTCCCGACAGGTGAAGGCAAAAGGCACCAAAAGGAAACAAGGATTTGATTTTGCAGAGTTTTTGTTTTCCTGTAATCTGTTCTCTTTATTCTCTTTACGCCTGCTTCTGTAATATTGCTTTTCCAAAAATGTTCAAAAGATCAAAAGGATGTAGAAGTGCCGTAAATACCAAGGCAGAGGGGAAAACATTCAAATGTAATATTGCCAAAATGTTTCGGTATTTGGCTTGCTTTGAGCAAACCATTAATCTAAAACAATGACCTGTAATGAAGAAATAAAAACACCCTGGTTGTAATCCAGTGCAATCCAGGAGCTTGAATAAGGCAGTGTCTCTCAGGTATGATCCTGGGAAAACACATGGATGCTTCCAGAGGTAGTAACAGGCAAGAATCCCTTTCATGGTTCCAGGTCTGAAAGCGGTTTTTGGAGATCAGCTATCCAGCACAATGCAGGACAAATAGCTGCTGTTTGAAGATGATAATGAATGTGTACAAGCTTGCTAACAATATGTAACGGATCAAGAGAAGCATGTGACACTGCATTGTTTGTATGGATCCACCCAAAATAATTGGCCCGTCTGATTGAAGGTCAGAACAAGGACATGAATGAGCTCTATGAACATGACTTTTAAAGTAGGGGAATGAATTTATGAATCAAATTAGAGAAAGAAGAAATAATTGCACCATCAACAGATGTGTAATTGCCCCCTCCTTTTGATTTTTCAATTGGTACTATTTAAACTATTTTGAGCATTTTAGAGCAGCAGGAATGAAAGCATGTTTTGAAGATACTCTTTGCATAAATTTGAGCATCCCCAAAATGTGATCTTGTTTTATGTTGTGTGTTCATTTGAAAACAAGCCTCCTTCAAGTTGAGCTTGATTTGTGTTGATGTTTTGGACAACAAATGATGTAGTTTTCTTGGCAGCAATACCGAAGTGGTTTGAGTCTGACATTGTTTTCTTGGATTTTCTCTTTCTTTTTTACTTCCCAGTCTTCTCTGTATCTTTGAGATGTCCTAGTACTTTCACATCCAAATACTAACAGCATCTTATCCTGATTAATATTTGAGTCCAGAAAAGGTTAATCATAGGCTGCTGAAACTTTGATCATAACAAACAATAAGAAATAAGACCTGAATCTATGTGTGTGGATTCTGCTCTTACTTTATGACCTCCTTGGCTAGAGTTATCTTAATTTGACTCTTCTTTATCTACTATTTGAAATATTGAAGTGTGACTTTGTCAATAACCCCAGAGAAAATCACATCTGTGGGTGCACGGGGATATTCCAATGATGAGGAAGCTTTCAAAGTAGCACACACATACAATATAGGTAGATTAAATAGCTGATAGGTAGATGATAGATGATAGATGATAGATGATAGATAGATAGATAGATAGATAGATAGATAGATAGATAGATAGATAGATAGATA
>JANHFL010000608.1:110372-126598 GCA_032468155.1 Oxyrhabdium leporinum
ATAGATAGATAGATAGATAGATAGATAGATAGATAGATAGATAGATAGATAGTGTGTGTGTGTGTGTGTGTGTGTGTGTGAGAGAGAGAGAGAGAGAGAGAGAGAGGTATAGTGATAATTCAACATTTTGTGGGAAATTTATCAAATGGTGCAGTCTCCAGAAGACTCTAAGAGTTTGTGGCACACAGAAGAAAGCTAGGATTTGTTCCAGAGTGCTGGACACCAAGACAACTTACAAGTAGGAAAGCTTCCCAATGAATGTTAAATGGAACATTCTAAGGGTAAGATCACTTTGATAGTATACCTAATTTTGTAGAGAGATGGTGAGTTTCTTTTTGCTAATGGGCTTGAGCAGAAGCTACCTCCCAACGGTTGGGGATATTTCATTTGGAATCCAGCATTGAGTAGGCAGATGGTCTCAGTGATGTGAAAAGCTCCTTTCAACACTATACTGTGCCCTGGTCTGAATTCCCAACAGAAAACTCTCAGTCTCATTTGAATCCAATAGGTTTTACAAGTACATAAAGTCCAAATTATTGCTTTGCCCTAATGGAAATACATCACTGGCACCAATGCTGCTGAACATAGGTTCTGTCCAAAGAGGTAAAGCGCTGTAGAAATGGATGGTTTGTCAACCGAGCTTTCTAACAGTGGGCTGAGTTGTTTGCCATCAGGATCAGATTCATCAGGAAGGTGGGTGGTTAAGAAATATAAATAATAAATAATAAACAAGCAAATATTTTATAAGATATGTGAGGTCCTTTCCCAATTACTAAGTTATAGGACTTTCCGATCATTCTTGGTTTAGCAAAAATGATATGTGGTATTACATAGAATGCCCTATTGACAATCCCTGATTCCTCAATTGCTTGTATTGCCCGCCTTATGATAAAGAAACAACCAAGGCAGAGGTTTTGCGGGAGGGCTTTTGAGACTGATAACCGGTAGTGCAGATGAGTTTTAATTGTCTTAAGTTCTTACGTTGTTATTGTATATTCCTATCGTATGAGCTTCTGGGAATCCTCTGATTGAGGAGGGGTACAGATTTGATTAATTAATTAATGAAATAAAGAGTATTCCCAGCCACTGCCAGGTACATGATTTCTCTCCAAGATGACAAAAATTAATAGTTTTTGTCCCTTTTGAGATTGTTCTTGGATAGTGCCAGCTTCAGTGGAGAAACACTACTGCAACACCAGGACAAAACACAGCCAAAAAGATGTCGTTAGGGTGTTTTTGTGCTGTGATTAGATGGAAATACAGCCTGAGAGTTCTTTCTTTCTTTCTCTCTTTTTAAACATTAATCCATAGAGATAAATACATCAAATCAAATCAAATCACATTCAAATCTCTTCACTATTAAAACTCTTGTGTCATAATTTGCATTTAGTTCTATTTTGATTGGCAATAGATAACTATAAGTAGTTGCAAAACAATGCGGATATGTGTGTTCAAAGATCCTAAAGTATAAAAATACGTGAAGAGGAATATGCCATAGTATATTAAAAAAAAAAAACCTCTAGAAAAAAGTTGAATTTGATCTGAAGTGGTGAAAGGGGAGAACCATTAACATGTGAATCAGTCAGCATACACCATGATTTCTAAAAGAGTATTGCTATTATTTACAGTTACATCCAAATCATTTGAAGAATGAGTCACAGCTAGCAAAAACTATTATGACATCTTCAGACCCTGTGTAGCCTTGGCTAGGGGTTAAAAAGAAAAAAGAAGATATAGAATAATTCTCCAAATATGATTTGAAAAAACTGCAGAATCACAGAAGGCCCCAGAAGGTGCACAACCTGTGTTTGTCATTAAATGCAGTTATAGCTTTTTCAGCTTCACTGGCTGCTAAGCCTAATTTAATCAGTGCAGATGCAATTATATGACTGCATGGGCAATGGAAACAGAGGTGAGGAGCCAGGGTCACAGACATATGTGTTAGCTTAGAGTTTTCCCTTGCCAAGTGAGAAAGGATACAAAATTCAATGACATCAGTGAGATGATTTGCCAACAGACTAGAATTTAACCTGAGTCATTTACATTTCTGGCAGCAAACAAACACACAGACATTCACACAGAGAGCCTTGCACACAGGTGCACTTGACATTTTAAAATAATACAGTGCCACCCAGACCACAGAGCTTTCAAATATGATCTCTTCTTCTCCTAGCAGAGCCACCTACTTAAGCCAATAGGACTCTCAGGGAGACAATCGACATGTTACCTCACCATCTTTGCTTAGAAATGTCACTTAGAATGGTGAACAAGATTCTGACTAGCTCTTAAAAAAACAGTCAATTCAGGTAGTCCTCGACTTACAACCACAACTGAGTCCAGAATTTATGTTGCTGTGTGAGAAATTTGTTAAGTGAGTTTAGCCCCATTTTACAACTTTTCTTGCCACATTTGTTAAGTGAATCACTGCCGTTGTTAAATTAGTAACAGGATTGTTAAGTGAATCTGGCTTCCCAATGGACTTTGCTTGTCAGAAGGTCACAGAAGATGAGTGCATGACCCCGGCTGGGACACTGCCACCGTCATTAATATGAACTAGTTGTCAAGCATCCGAATGTAAATCAGGTGACCATGGGGATGCTGTAAAAGTCATAAGTTGAAAAATGGCCGTAAGTCACTTTTTTTTCAGTGCCGTTGTAACTTTGAACAATTTCCTAAATGAATTCTTGTAAGTCACGGACCATCTATACTACTCCACACTCTGACTTTTGTACTCCTTTAGAAAAGTACAGTTAAAGTCTCTAGAATACGCATGGCCATTTGTCGTATCCATTTTTGGGATAGCAAAAAAGGCCTTTAAGCACCACTGTTCAAGGAAACGTGGTTGGTAGTGGCTATGTAAGCATTTATGTAATAAATAATATACTTTTCTACTATTGAAGAAACAACTATGCACTTCCAAAATAGTTTCAAAATACTTTAGAATCTGTGTAGCATACCTACAGAATACAATTGCTAAGGTGATTCTTAGCAAACTCATATAGACCACAGAGTTTGTGTATGTATACATGGGAAGAGACAGAAAGAAAGAAAAAAAAAACTATGCATAAACACAGCGTGAGCTTGTTAGCTTCTTCTTTTTGCTTAGTTTTGCTTTCTTTTGTTTTACCCTGGAAAATTACTCTGTGTTCCATTAAAAAAGCACGGTTTCGCTTAAGTGGAGAGGATCTAACCTTTCAAGCAGGATTTTGAATATTTACATTCTGGTCCCCAAGATGCTATTTTGTGGCTATGCACACTGGCCCAGAGACAGTAAACAAAGCTTAGCTGCTTATGCAGTTGCTGCCTTGAAACTCTTTCTCTTTTCATTATGAAAAATTGAGTTTAAAATTGAGGCTCCATCCATTCTTGCATTCTTTAAAAGGTTTTTTTTTTCTTCTCCCCTTGCAAATGTATTTCAATGCATCCTATTAGCTGTCCATGGTACGGCTTTGGCTCCTTCATTCTTCCCCTTGCTCACACATTTGATAAATGGGCTAAGAATCATTACATCTTTGGTAAAGAAGCAACCATTCTTATCCTTTTCAGCTGTGTGGCAGGGCTGTGCAACTTTATTTTATTTTATTTTATTATATTTATATACCGCCCCATTCCGAAGACTCGGGGCGGTTCACAGCTTTTAATTAAAACAATACAATGTACAGGTTAAAATTAATTAAAAAGCTGGGTTGAGGCCTGATCAATTTTTCTTATCAGAAACTGTTCTTCAAAAAACTGGGGAGCAATCTGAACCCATATAAAATGTCTTAGTGGACGATCCCTTAAATATAAACCAGCAGTGTGTGACAGCAGTCAAAAAAGCTAATAGAATCCTTGGTTGTATAAACAGAGGCATGGAATCAAAATCACATGAAGTATTCATACCACTTTTATAAAACTTTACTAAGACCACACCTGGAATACTACATCCAGTTTTGGTCACCACATTACAAAAAGATGTTGCGACTTTGGAAAAAGTGCAAAGAAGAGCAAAGAAGACGATTAAGGGCCCATGAAGGTCATATGAGGAACTATTGCCGGATTTGGGTATGGCTAGTCTAAAGAAAAAATGACTAGCGGTCACATGATAGCAGTATTACAGTATTTGAGGGGCTGCCACAAACGAAGAGGTCAGCTTATTTTCCAAAGCCCCAGAAAATAAGACAAGAGACAATGGATGGAAACTAATCCAGGAGAGAAGCAACCTAGAACTAAAGAGGAATTTCCCGATAGTTAGAACAATTAACCAGTGAAATGGCTTGCCTTCAGAAGGTGCTTCATCACTGGAGGTTTTTAAGAAGAGACTGGACAGCCACTTGTCTGAAATGCTTGAGCAGTGGGCTGGACTAGAAACTTCCAAGGTCCCTTCCTGCTCTATTCTATTCTGATTCTAATGATACTATCTTCCATGCAATTTATAGTTTTTTTCTTTGTTTTATATTAAAAATGAGTGGTATTAGGGCTTGGATCAGGACTAGAGACAACCAGCTTTAAGGCCACTCACATGCAAAGGATTATATTAAGTAAGTTACATTATATTAAGTAAGTTACAAGGTAAATGTAGAAAATGTATGTCTGAAAGGTGAAAGTCAGAAAAAATGGAGACTTGGGAAAAGTGACTGGAACTATAATAGAATCTTTTGGGACATATGTCAAAAAGAACAGAAAAAGTAGAAAGGTTTTAAGTAGATAAAAGATTGTATGGTTCTGAAAAAAGCAAGGCTGAATTTGATTAGAATTACGTGTAGAATTTTATAAGCATACTACTGCTAAAATATACAAATGTTTGCTGAAATGTGAGACGAAAGAAGAACTAGTGAAAGAATGTATGATAAAATGGGCTAAAAATATAGACTGTAATATACAGATGGACCAATGGGAAGATACGCGGTTGAAGGGATTGAAATTTAAATTATGTTCTAGCCTTAAAGAGATTTTTTACAAGGTGATGTATCGTTGGTATTTCTCACCAGAGAAATTTAGAATGTATAGCGGTACTTCGAATCTTTGCTGGAAATGTGAGCAACATGAAGGGACATTTTATTATGCTTGGTGGACATGCAAAAAAGCTAAAGCATTTTGGATACAAACAGAGGCATTAATTCAGAAGATTCTAAAGGTTAAAGTGCAACCGAAACCACAAACTTTTCCTTTGGGACTAATGAACAAGCAGCTAGTAAAATGTCATGGAACTTTCTTTCTTTTTTTCTATGTGTCAGCTGCTGTGAGACTGTAACATGTTCAAAAGTGGAAAGGCTGGCCATTACCTACAGCAGAGGAATGGTTGGCGAAGATGATGGAACTTGCAGAGATGTTTAAATTAACTTCTTTAAGTAGATAAAAACAGTATCTACAAACTGCCCAAAATGCTTTTAGCAGTTCTGATACTGAGCAGAGAGTTGGAGTAGATGAACTCTAAGGCATGTTTCAGTTTTATGATCCTGTGATTCAGTCTATATTGCATTCATTAATATATGGCTGACGTTGAAGTTGGAAAACTGTACTTTTCAAGGGGAAATGAGCTATATTTCCCATAAATACCTTAAAAAACAGACTGCAGAGTTAACCTTTGGAATAATTCTAGAGACCTTACACAAAGTGTTTGAGGAAACCCATGTACTTCAGGCTGTAATTCTCAATATTAACATTTTAGAACATTTCTATAGATTGCTTGATAACTATCATGACTTCTTCACACCTGCCAATTATTACCAAATGCTACAGTCATCTAATGATCTTCCTTCATGAAGTGGCTTTTGAGTGTCAATCGGTTGCATGCAGTAACTAGATCAAAGATCACCAGATCAGAGAACTTGAACTCAATAGTGAATTTTGTCAGCAATTTGTTTTACAGGAGGCAACCTATGAAAGGTCTTGGCTATCACCAGTAGTTTTCAGCCTATTTCAGCAGATATATATGAATGAAAAGCATTACCATCTCAAAACAGGCACAATATATTTATTTTATCTAGTAAAAAACTTTCTACAATACATTACAAGAAATTTCATCTTGCATTGCCTTCCAAAACCAGTTATCTCTTTCAGGAATCCCCAGATGAGGTTGCTAAGTGACAACAGTATAATTACCTAGCCAGGTATTTACAAAACACTAATAGGAAGAATAGTTAAGGGCATATTGCACCATCTGTTTTAAGAACAAAAATCAAATCACTGGAAAAATGGCTGAGGACAAAACCCCTGATGTTATAGCTGTGGGCCAATTTTCTGTTCATTCAAAAGATTTTTAAACATTTCATTTAATTTCTTAAAAAGTTCACTTGTGAGTTAACTAAAATGTGAAAAAAAGCATCAATATGTACACCCAGCCTAGGTTAACCTTAGTTTTGGATTAGCATAGCACAGTTCCTGTGTTCTCATAACCTGCTGTGCTGAAACATATGATAGATTACTGTGAAAACCCCATTCACACACCATGATACAATGACAGCTGGATTCCCACAATGAACTGATGTGAAAATAATCATTTTCACCCAGCCTCGTATGTTGCGCAAATCAGACCACACGGAGGCAGGCATGCTGTAGATTATCACAAAATCAAAATGTCCAGTTTCTCATCAAATGCTCCTCTGGCATCTTCTTTTATTTAATCATGTTTGTTACCAAAAAATCTAAACTTCAAGGGTGTGGGGGCTTTATGCATATGTAATTTATTGCTATGGGTGTTTTTTTTTTTAAGTGTAATATACAGGGGAAAAACAGATACTAGAAACAAATATAAGGAAAATATGAAAAAGGAAAAGCATAAAGTAAGATATATATTGTATATAAGATAACTCCATTTTTAAGCAGGAAATTAAAGCTTAACCACACAGAAAAGTACTGGCTAGCTAATCTTTCCTCTTCTTAGATATGAAGCAAACTCTTAAATACGAAGTGAATAAAGTTTATCAATCCAAAATTTAAATTTAGGAGTGATAAGGACTCTCCTTCAAAGAATAACTTCTTCTTTAGCTTCAGTCTATTCATGATAAAACTGGAATTCTTTATATGTTGTTACACTCCAAATTTTGGTTTACAGCTGAACATTACATTAATATACGTATTTGAACCTAATTTCTTGTTCCAGTACTTATTAACTTGCTCATAATTATTAAACCACAAAAGGACAGCTACAAAGTAGGTCCAAAATACCAAAATAGGTATTGGTATTCCTTCCACTATTTTATATTCCAATATACTGAAATTGACATTCAAATCTTATAAAACATCTTCTGGGATGTCTACTACACATATACTAACACAACAATAATTTTGTTGAATTAAATGCACCATAATATCAAAAGACATACATTTGGTTTTTAAAAAAATCCTAATCCATTTATATTAAAAGAGGTTATTCCAACTCCTCATGCTATTATTGTTACAGAGTACCAGTATGCATTGTCATAATAATTTTCATTCTGTTACAACTTGGGTTTAGAATCCTCCAAATCTTTTTTCAACATCACAGAAATTTTGAATGCTACATAAAATTCAGGTCCATGTTATATAATTGTATATATTACTGTTCAGCAGTTATAGATAGTTGACATTTCTATTATGCCACTGAAAATATTTTTAAAGTCTGATTAAAAATAAGCAGATCTATTGTATTAATACTTCTTTGTGCCATGAATTAAAAAAAAAAAGGTTTACCTGCACTTATCTAACTAGGATTAAAACCCAAGAAAAATTCTTCATAAAGCTATTACCAATCTTAAAAAAACCCTTAACATTATATATATCAAACATTTAGTGGTATTTATTTTAACATTCTTCCCTAAAGACTCAAAAAGATTTGAAAACATCTCTTAATATCAATATTTAACTGAGATAAACTATTAAAAATGTTTATCATTACACATAGAGATCTTTCTGGGCATAATTATTACAAGATACTTAAAGAAATTCAAACAATATATTGGAGCCTAAATGTATAGATTTCCATTGACACATAAATCCTATAAGAAATAAATTAGACTTATTCCTATAAACTGAATAACCGTAAGCTTTCCTAATTTGGTAGAGGACACCGATAATCATCATCAATAAAACATAAAACAGTATCAGCATAACAAGTTGGGTACAACTTCTGTTACTATTATACATAAAATATACTTTGATTTTCAGATCAAATAAGTCAAAGGTTCCAAAATCAAATTAAATATAAGAGGAAGTAATAACTATATTGGATGCATTCTATGAAACAACTTGATGGGTAAAAAATTAATTCCATTTATAATAATCCTGCCTGATGAATTCAATTTTATTAAGACTTTTCATCATTTATTTAATATAGTCGCTATTCACCATTGCTTGAATGCATTGTGATGGACTGTTTTTTGCTTCCCAACTTGCAATTCATCTATAACTATAACAGTATGTATTATTAAAGAAAGAAAAAAAGATATCAATAAAATAAGAACACTGGAAGTTTCATAGCGCTTGTTGATAGATATTATAGATACATAAACACTGCTTGGCTTTAGAAATGGTATTAAATTGGGTTTCCCAACAGGCCTTGGGGATTAACTAGTCATCAGGCTTGCTCCCTATAGTTGTGTTTTTATCTATATGGAGTTCTTGAATTGTTCCTCAACAGGGAAATATAATTTAAAGTGTGTTGCATGTATATTTTTAACCTTGTTTACAGAATTGGGTAGGTAAGCCACTCAGGGCTGACATGATTGGAAGAGTATATAAGCTCAATAAATGAACAAATTCCTTTGGGTAATATAAAATAATCACTGCATTTCTGACATACATTATAAAGTGATACATTGCAAAGAGGAGGAGGGGGGAAAAACACCTTGCAATTCCTATACACAGTGCAATACAATGAAACCAGTGAAGAATGCATGAAAACGCATTGATATGAAGCGATGTGTTTAATAAGGATACCTTATTCAAAGCATACAATTTTCTGAAAGTATGGCATGCATAATTTGTGAATGATACCCCTCTGGGTTTCCTTAGCTGGAGGATTTGTAGAGTTTAGATGTGTAGGAAATCAAAAATACACACAACTCTGATTTTATCCTGGTACAGAAAGCTGTCACTTCTTTTAGTTACGTAGAATATTTTTATTTATTTTTTATTTATTTTTTCTTTCCGGCATGAATTCTACATTTGGATGCCGTCTTTCTTCTTGAGAAGAGAAGCCATGCTTTTGGATAAACAGATGAAGAAAGATCATCGGAGACACTTGCTTGGAGTGATAAAATAATTATGCCACTTTCCTATTATGGTTTCTCACAATGTAGAAGACTTCAGAAACATCTAAGGGACACCCCGCCAATATGTTTCCATCTACTCACATTGGTTTCTTTCTCAGCTGCCAAGCAAACTTCCAAGAAAAATTCCATCAATGTTGCTGTGCAGAAAGATGTGGCAGCATATATCATGTTTGTCCTGTGGTGGCATGCACTTTATTCCAGGAGAGCATTGCCAAGATATAGTTTGTTCCATTTCTCAGCTTTTAGACCTTAAGCTTGCTCCATCTATTTTCCTCACCTGTTTATGAATTCGCTTTTCTGCACAAACATTCATACCCATTTTGCGCATCTCTCTCTTCTTGTAAAAGCAAAAATGAAAAATAGGAAAACAATGGCTCTGTTTAAATATGGAATTAGAAAGGTATCTTTTATTTCCTGGAAACGCTGCTTTTCTGAAACTCAGGAACCCAAATTCCAAATGCTACCTTTCTATAGTTTAAGAATTTTTCATCTGAAATCTGTCAGTTTATGTATACAGCTAAGGAGACGTCTTTAATACTGGAATAATAATTTCTACAAATTATTGCAAAAAATAACATGACGCTGAAAGAAAAGTCAACATGCAACACTGAATTTTAGGTAATTTACTTCCTGTTGTCTGTCCCCTTGATAAACTGATGTAACATTTAGGACCAAAACAGAGAATTCTAATTTATCACTAGTAAGTGCTGCTACTGATGCCATATGTGTCATATCTGTGCTTTTAGATTAAACAGATGCAACAGCGCTGAGATCATCCGTATAAACAGAAGGAGGTGAGGGCAGAGGTGAGCAAATAACTCACAGATAATTATTTACTCTGAGTTCTCACCATATTTTTCTGCACATAATGTGACCCTCAGGAGATAAGCTCTCTCCTTCTGCCTGACTCAGGACCAGGTTCAGTCAATGAAAGGACAAATAGATGATAATACAGGTGGTCCTTGGATTACAACAGTTTGTTTAGTGACCGTTCAAATTGACAACAGCCCTGAAAAATGTGGCTTATGGCCGTTTTTCAAAGTTACAGCCTTTGCAGCATCCCCGTGATCACGTGATCAAAACTGAGACACTTGGCAACTGGTTCATACTTATGACTTTTGCTGTGTCCCAGGGTCATGTGATCCCCTTTTACGGCCTTCTGACAAACAAAGTCAATGGGGGAGCCAGATTCACTTAACAACCCGGTTACTGACCTAACCAACTGCAGTGATTCACTTAACTGTGACAAGAGAAGTCGTAAAATGGGGCCAAACTCACTTAACTAATGTCTCACTTAACAGCAGAAATTTGTTCAATTGTGGTCATAAGTCAAGGACTACCTGTAGATATTTTTCCCCCGTCTAGAGAAAAGAAGTGTCCTTCAAACAAGAGTTCCTCATTTTTACTGGGAATTTTACTTGGATAATTTCTGAATTATCCAAGATTGCATTGTGAATGCATCTCAAACCAGATGCCAAGGCTGTTGACAGTAGAGGAATTAAATGCATTAGACAGACAACTATTCAATTAAATGGGGAATTCAAAGAAAGCCCCTTTTCACACAATGTGGTGGCCTTATCATGCAAGAAGAACTGGTCTTCATGTTTTTTTCTGAGACAGCTAGCACAGACTGAGACCCATGGGCCAATAATTTATTGCGTAAAACAAACGAATATGTTCTTTTTGCATAAGAACCTACATGTTGCCTTTGATGGAGGCGTTGGGATCTGCTGCATTTGATAACAAGCCAGATATT
Organism: Oxyrhabdium leporinum; assembly: GCA_032468155.1. NCBI lineage: Eukaryota > Metazoa > Chordata > Lepidosauria > Squamata > Cyclocoridae > Oxyrhabdium > Oxyrhabdium leporinum. The sequence goes on from JANHFL010000608.1 coordinate 121,362, forward strand.
AAATCTCTTCTGAAACAAGGATTTAATTAATATCTGGGTCAGCTCTAGCTGTTGCACAAAATAATAAAAGCAACAGAAAAACGTTTCCATAATTAGAAGGGCAAAGATATATGCGCACTCAGAGATGAAAGATAACCCATTCTAACAGAAGAAAATTACTATAGAATGCATTTATGTAATTTAACAGAAAAGCTCTTGAAATATTCCTTTTTGGAGATGGTATTCTCTGCTGGCACCCCTGTGCTGCTTCTTCTTTTTCTTTTTTAAAAGATATCTTTCGTTGCTTTTTAATTAATAACAAAAAAGAGCAGAACACAGAAATGGTAATGATGGAGACACATACATTGTCAAAGAGAAGATAACACTTTTAAAAATGTTTTTTTTTAAGTGAAAAAAAATACAACAAAGAAAAAAAATAGTACGATATGTCATTATAACAGTAAACAGTTATGGTTCTATAGATGCTTACCTATATTTATACTTATCTAATGCAAATATTATTCAAGTACATATATATTTTCTAATACATTTATATTACATTTTCTACATAAATTGGTTCCATCTTTCATTATACTTGTCAATACAAAGTCTATGTCTATAGGAAAACTGTTCATGATTGGAAAGTACAATCAGATCTTTGGTCCATGCGTTTATCTTTCCAGTGCTGCAATATTAATCTTCTGGCCACAGAAAGGGAATGGAGAATCCATTTATGTTGTCTGGTTTTCAAATTCAGGTATACGTATATACAGTACATGAATATAGGCATATAGTTCAAAAGAACGTTATCCCCTGAAAATTGTAGCTTTTGTCACACAGTCATATTTACATAATCCAGTACTTGCTCCCAAAACTTGATACTGCAAATATAGGACATTATAGAAATATAGGTAGTTTTCAACTTACAACCACAATTGAGCCCAACATTTCTGTAGTTAAGTGAGACATTTGTTAAGCGAATTTTGCCCCATTCTGTGACCTTTCTTGCCGCAGTTATTAAGTGAATCACTGCAGTTGATAGGTTAGTAACATGATTGTTTAGTGAATTTGACTTTCCCCATTGACTTTGCTTGTCAGAAGGCCGCAAAGGGGAAATCACATGACTCCGGGACACAGCAATTGTCATAAATCAGTTGCCAAGCATCTGAATTTTGATCATGTGATCTTGGGGATGCGGCGACGATCATAATTATGAAAATTGTCCTAAGTCGCATTTTCAATGCTGTTGTAACTTTGAAAGGTCACTAAACAAACTGTTGTAAGTCAAGGATGACCTGTATGTGTTTTATCAATAAAGAACAGTATTTGCAGCTCAGTGTTGAAATGAGGGGTCTTTCTGACCTCGGTTATTTCCTTGCAGATGTTTCATAGTATTAGAATAATGAAAACAGCCAAACTCAGAGAACACTCAGGACCCCTCATATGCTTCAAAGTAGCATTATCCTTATTTCCAACAAAATGCTGTTTTTATAGTTCTTTTCTACACAAACATAATAGAAGCGAATGCACTCTAGATACTACTTTTTGTTGTGCAAGTCATAGTTTGAGGTTCATTGTCAATCTCACAATAATAGAGACTCTACCACTGTCTAAACAATATAAGAATCTCTAATTCTTTATTCCACCCATATCTTAACCCTTGCGCTTATTTTGATTACAAAGGGGAAATGTCGAGGATGTAGTTTAGGGGAAAAAAAGTAGGGCTTTTCTATCTTCTTTTTTAAAATCTAGCTTTGACTTCTAGTATAATGAATGTCTATTAACATTCACTGATATTGGGCCCGTGCTCAGCATCCAAAAAAACTAATTTTCATCAGCACCCCACTTTTTCAGTGGGACACTCGGCTGCTTAATTACTCAGTATTCTTTCAGCTTATGTTCAGGAACAAATCTTCAAGAAGGGGACCTGAAGAATTAAAATCTGTACCCATGCCATAAATTCAGTTTTAAAACAAAACCGAAAAGGTTTTGGAAAGAACACTGTTTGTGTGTGACTTGGGCATGTTTACATTAATTCCAAACAAAAGTTACAAATTGCCATGCCTGCAAGTCTAGATAAACTTAGTTTTGTGATCAACAACAGTACATATTAAGTAATTAGGGGCTGAGTGAAAAATATCACTTGTATTCTTCAAAGCCATGGATGTGTTCTTGTTTCAGATTCAAAATAAGGAGAAGATTGCTCTATGTTAGTTTAATTAATGATTCCTAAAGTAGCTTACAAAACAAGAGACTCCATATACAGACACAATGGTCTCTGATGATAATGTGCCATCAAGATGGTGTCAACCACAGAGCCACATTTTCTTCAGGATGACATGTGTCCCCAACCCAGCTGTTGCATCCATCCTATTTATAATTGAGTTCATCTGTCTTGCTGCTAATTGCCTTCTGTTTGTCTCTCTTTCCACATTTCTCAGCATTATAGACTTTTTAAGAAAATGACATATTTAGTAATGTGTCCATAACAGTGTTGAGTTTAGTTATTTGTGCATCATGTGAAAACCCAGGATTGATTTGTTCCGTTTGATTATTTTCTTGGGCATTCATAGGGGTTTTCTCTAACATCAAAGCTCAAAACCATCAATATTCTCTAGCCTGACTCTTCAAAGTCTAATCTGAGCTTCCACAGAAAGTCACGTGGCCTTCATGATTCAGATCTTTGTAAATTTAGACCCATCGTGGCAGCTGAGTATCTTTACCAAGGCTTTCACTGCTAATCTACCAAATGCTAGTCTGCCAGCATGGAATGGGACAATTCGGCATAGCCAACTCACTGTGGGAAAACTTGTTGCTGGACAATTCAACAATTCATTTTAAATATTTAAAATAATTGCAACAATATTTTAATTTTTGTCATTCACATTTCATTTTATTCCTCCTTTTGTATCCTTTCTTTAATGATTCTATTCCACCATTTCTTTGATATTAGTGCGATTCTTGTCCTGGGGTAAGTTGTCCCACGGTGAATTGGCTGCAACGAGTTGGCCATGGCAAGTTGGCTGCACCAAACTGGCGCACGAGTTGTCCTCTGCAGCATATTTCTCAACTGCTGGTTCATTTATTGCTGCTGGTTAATTCCAAAAAACAGAAACTACCCACTATTTCAATATCTTCATTAACGGCAGTCTCTGAGCACCAAGGTATCTGGCAATGACTTTTTTCTTCACATGCAGAACTGCCAAGAATGTCTATTAATTTGCTAGTAGACTAATGCATATTAATCCTGAACTGTATACACATGAGTATCATTTCTCTGGAAAGCCTACTAGGGAAGTGATTTCATTGCATCTCAGGCATTTAGGCAGTCTCTTGCCTTGGATTTTGTTGAGAGAAATTGTTCCAGTTTTCTGCAGGAAAAGAAGCTGTGCATGCTGCTGAGTGGTGGAACTGCCAACCAAGCAAGCATACGAAAAAAAATAGAGATGAACCCGGGGTCCATATTTAGTACAGCATACATATGTCAGAAGAAACAGTTCTTCTTATTACCGTTTTATCATTTTATTGCAGCACACACACACACCATCTTTTAATGATCCCATAATCCCTTGCAGGGTGGATGGAGTCTGGGCAACTGAATGGAGCTGAGTGATTACTGGCTGGATGCCCTTCCTGTTGCCAGTGCAGAGTTATATTCAGCAGATATATTCTCATCGTGCCCAGAGAGAAATATCTGCCTCTACCTAGGATCGAACTCACAGCCTCCTGATTGTGAGGTGAGAGCTTCACCTCTAGTTGTGAGGTGAGAGCTTCATCTCTAGGCCACGGCACCACATATGTATGTATGTATGTATGTATGTATGTATGTATGTATGTTATGTATAATAATAATTAAATAATACTTTATAATTATAATAAATAATTAATAATCATTAAACACACCTATTAAGGGTATGCACAGAGTATATAAGGGTATTAGCAGACAGATGTTTAACATAAAAATAGTAAAGAAAATGTATAAGAAAATGACGATATGACAGAAGACCTACCTCTCTGAGTTTTTGCTTCTTGACATGGAGATAAAGGATGGGAGGAAATACTTCTCCAGTAGGAGGCAGACTTAATCAACTTTCTATTGCAACCCTATGTGCCCCCAGTGGTCAATACAATAAAAGATAAAAGGAATCAATGCTCAGAGTTATAATTCCTTTTCTTAAATAAGAATAAAAATGGTTCCCCTGCTCAGTAGAACCTTTGCTAACATCTTTTTAAAGGGAAGTCTAATGGCTGTTCAGCAAAGTGGGACTGCTGGCTCCGACATCAGATACAGAAGGGGGTGGGGAAACATGGCCAGGTAATAGTGGCATGAATTGTGTGCATCAGAGAAGTTGCTCTGTGCTGCAAGTATGCAGAAATTCCATCCCAAATTCTGAAACCAAACACATTAGCAGATTGATATAGAATGGAGGAAGGATACAACATGTCTTTCAGAATAAAGGGCAAGATATATTGCACTGCACCTTTGGAGGTCACTGTGTTATGCTACTAGATACCTTATCTTGTAGATGCTTATAGTGTTTTTGCCAAACAGTTGGGAATTTATATGATATCAGGAGGAGGAGAAGGAGAAGAAGGAAGAGGAGGAGGCTTTTATTCAAATTATTCTGCAAATTCACTCATTTGGTACAAGTTTTAATCTAGCCAGATGTATTGTTGCCAGTGATAAAGGTTATTGTGGAATATGAATACAGATCTACAGGTCTAGCTAGCATTTATTTGCTAGGAGAATTTTGAATAAAGACATTTATTGAAGGTTTGAAGAAAACCCAAATCAATCTCCAATTTCTTGGATGAAATGTGAAATGTGAAATTGATGGATAGTGAGATTTTTTTTGTCTCCTTTCAGGCTGTTGTTGATTTTTTCCATTTAACATACCAAGTTTTTATACAAGGCAGGGTCATTTGTTTCAAAGTTAGCTTAGCTTCTTTCAGTGAAAGACAACCATAAACTTTATAGAGTGTGTCAAACAGGAAAGAAAGAGGAGAACAGGAATTAGTCAAAATGTAATGTTCTGGTCAAATGTCTGAGATTATCACAAATCAGAACTAAAGTGTCCATGTTTATTAAAAATTTAAGAAGAAAGATAAACAGAACTAATATATAGAATGAAGGTATGAGAAAAAAAAGAAGTAAAAAAGAAAAGAACAAAGCCAACAGTGAAAAGGAAAGAGAAGGAAGGAAGGAAGGAAGGAGGGAAAAGAAAGAAAGAAAATATAAAGCAGTGATTTCCAATTTT
>JANHFL010000608.1:154488-164672 GCA_032468155.1 Oxyrhabdium leporinum
TCTCTCTCTCTCTCTCTCTCTCTCTCTCTCTCTCTCTCTCTCTCTCTCTCTCTCTCTCTCTCTCTGTGTCTCTGTCTCTCTCTCTCACACACACACACATGAGATAGCTTCTCTAACCTTCTTTCTGGTCTAGTACAGTATACTTTTTACAGTCTGGGTATGCATAGTCAAAACAGCCCTCTAGTGCGGCAAACTATTCTCTCAACATGAACCAATTCCTAGGAAACTATTATATTCAAGCAAGGGTTAGACAACCACTGGTTAGACATGCTTTATTCAAATTCTTACATAGAGCAGAGGTTTGAACTTGATGACCTAAATAGCCCTTCAATTGTATGATTCTATTAAATATTCATCAACTGACTCATAGATCCACTTCAGAGAATAGTAAGACATTTTTTTCTGTCATAATGAGTCCCAAATGTAGATATTCCTTCATCCAATAGTAATCAGCAGTGTAACATCTATTCAGAACATCCTCTTTTCAAGCAGCAGCATAGCAAGGGGAAATATTTTATATGACTTATATGACTTATCCTTGGCTTCCTTCTCTCCCGACTCCCTTTTTTTGTGGAGAAATGAATAAGGAAAAATGTATATGTTTGCATAAGCATTTTCCTCATTATGGTTTTTTTTCTCTGAAAGTGGAGAAAAATATAATTCCAAGTATTATTATTTTGAAAATATGTTTCATTTCTTTCTGCCCCTATTTTCATGATCTTTACATTGCTTGTTCTGTAATATGAGATATGGAAGTGATCTAATATATGAATCACCTTTTCTTTCTCCTTTATACTCAAGATATGTTTCTTACATTTCTCTAAACCAAATTTATTAAATTTAAAAGAAAGATAATAATACAAAAAGGAAAAGAATAATTTTGAAAAAAAGGAAAGGAGTGTTTCTTGTATTTCTGTGGGCTTTTTAAAAATTTTACTTAGCTGCCAAATTTTTTAAAAAAATGAGTCCAAAGGCTTTAGTTTTGAATAATTGGATCATTATTTTGTGTGATGATGTGAGATTAAAAAGACTGCTTGCTATATTGTGGCATCTTTCTTCCTTTCCCAAATTGTTTTGAGGTAAATGCCAACAGTCCCAAACATTGTTTTTGTTTATTACCATTTTTTTGCAATTTTATTTTCACAGTTACAGTTTCTAAATCAGTTTGTAGGATTATCCTGACGTTTACCATCTAAAAGAAACACACAAAATCACTACACTATAAAAAAGATGTTGAGGCTCTAGAAAAAGTGCAGAGAAGAGCAACCAGGATGATTAGGGGACCAGAGACTAAAACATATGAAGAATGGTTACAGGAACTGGGCATGGGTAGTCTAGTGAAGAGAAGGACGAGGGGAGACATGATAGCAGTGTTCCAATATTTGAGCGGCTGCCACAGAGAGGAAGGGGTCAAGCTATTTTGCAAAGCACCTGTAGGCCAGACAAGGAATAATCGATGGAAACTGAACAAGGAGAGATTTAATCTGGAAATAAGGAGAAATTTTCTGACAGTGAGAACAATCAACCAATGGAACAACTTGCCTTTGGACATTGTGGGAGCTTCATCACTCGAGACTTTCAAGAAGAGATTGGACTACCATTTGTCAGAAATGGTGTAGGGTCTCCTGCTTGGGCGGGGGGTTGGACTAGATGACCTATAAGGTCCCTTCCAACTCTGTTAATCTGTTATGTCACTTAATGAATCTCATGACACTGGGACTTGATCACTGTAAGCATCCACTATGCTACGTTAGCTTTTCAGGATCTTAAAATACTTTCATCCCAATAGCAACGGAGCGACAAATTTACAATAAAGCCTTAATTATCCTCAAAGTGTTCAAGTAAAAACAATTATTTTATAGTTGGGAGTTGATACTTGCCATAAGACCTGAGCTGGGGTCCTTAATGGATATGCAGAAAGTAAACTGATTTGACTTAGAATACTTCGGAGACCAGCCTTATTAAAAAGATTTAAAATTTCATTTCCAACGAATTCAGAGCTCCATAGGAAAAAGTGCCCAACTTGGATAAATATATGCTGAGTTTGGTATTAAGCAGAGGGCAACAAGGATGGGTATTTCCAGATAGCATCGGTAACTCCTGAACACATCTAGGAGCTCAGGGCCTCAGCTGCCAGAGAGACGTAGTTGACAAACATACAAGAGAGGCCTCTAATAATGTCTGTTTCCTTCTAAAATAAATTGAGTGGAAATAAGAAAGAGAGCCCTTCTAAAGTTACTTCTTAGTTGTCAGGCAGAGCTGTCAGAAAAGTAGACTCCCTTGTTTGTTCATATCCATTACCTACAACTCATAAAGATCCTACTCAAGTCTTGCACCCAGCTTGTATTTCCCACTGTAACATAACCAACACACGAGTTCCTACTCGATTGATTTGTATCAAGTTAGTTTTTGCACACACTGCGTCTGAGCTTCTCTCTCCTGCCCAAACACTAAACAACTCCCCAACCTGCAAATCTAGCCAACATCACTGAGGGTGATTTAGGAGACTCTACTCCATTTCTGATGATGATCAGAATCAGCCTTATTGAAATGGTGTTTCAGTCATGGTTATTGTGCTCAAAATAAGAGGCTAACCCCAAATCTGAGATCCTGTTTTCTTTCAGTTGCAGATAAATAAAGGGGGGAAAAACATTAATCAAGGGTGATGAAGTAAATTTAATTGTAATGCATAATTAATTCCCCAGAGTTCCAAGAAGGGTCTCCTTAAACTGAAGACCTGGGACATCTGCAAGGGTGATTTTAAAAAGTTAATTTGATAGCAATGGCCACCCATGCAATTAAAGTTCTGCTTTTTTAAAAAAAGATCCACTATTTTTATTTTTTTTCTTTAAACCTCTGCAAGGAAGTTCTCACCCAAAAGGTATACACATTTTTATATGCCTCCATAATGCAAACTATGATAGAGTGTCTTGCAATTTCCTCCTGCTAAGTATGTGTTTGGCTGAAGTTTTCACAGCTCAAGTTGAAGGCCCACACTTCCCTTTGCCAGCTGAAATGACAGCTGGCATTTTTATGAACAGGTACGGTGTCAGGATATATGAGCTGTGCATGGAAGACAAAGAAGCAGTGTTACTATTCTATCTGGTGCTGACATGAGAAATTCTTTATATTCCCTTTTTTTCTTTAAAGATAGGTTATTTTAATTAGCATTGTGCTGGATCTAGTACCGTAATTCTTCCGGAAAGCTGATGGAAAGGCTTGCTCCAGATGGTTGGGGATTTTCCAGAGCACATTTGGGGCAGGCGGGGAGATATTATGAGGTGTAGAACAGAGGAGAGACCCAATGTGACTTCTGGACAAGAACGCACCACTTTCCAAAGTAAGATGACAACAAACGACGAGTGTGAGGACCAAGTCAACACTTGGCTACGCTTCCCAATGCCTGCTCCATAAACAAAGCATTCCTTTTGTTGCTTGGTTTCTGAAACACTAAGATTAGTGACCATCGCGCAGTTGATGTACGTTTTTGCATATGAATCACCCTACATCATCTATTCATACTCATTTTAGAAAGCACTAATTAACTACCTTGCTTATTGTCTTACAAATTAATGGGAGTGGGGCGGGGGGAGAAGCACAGTAGATTTTTCATGCAAGGATTCATCCGATGCCAAATTCGCTGGATTGAATGTGAGACTCCGGAGCCAAGCTGTCAGGGTGGGAAATGCAGAAATATACAAAAGCAAGGGTGATTCATAATAGCTGGCAATGCCAGGTACTCTGCTAACAGTGGGGGGAAATGGCAGAGATGGGGATAGACAGACAGTGTACCAGCTGACTCTACTTACATGGAAAACTGAATTGCTATAATCTCTCACTATTTGCCTGGTAGAAGGAAAACCATCTCCATATGGCTATTGCTTCCTTGCCATTCTTGAAGGTCAGACCATAATGATGATGGCAATATTAGACGAAGGAAACCACTTTGATGATTTTTAGCATCTCTCACACACCGAAATAGTCATTCAGTCTTCACCACATAGTAGGATAGATGGAATAAACAGCCTGGGTAAGAAAGAAACGGACACCTTTTCATAAAGGAGATTCTGCTCTATTCAAGTTTGTGGTATGTAATAATAATTATGGGACAGTGATTCCATTACTTACTGGCCTTTGAGGATCATCCCAAAACAATCAGCCGAGCCAGGATAAACACTAAATTTGATTCAGAATCCAATCTGGATCAGTCACTGGGACCAGAGGTTTAGTCCTCCGAGCTTTTGGACTCATGCTGGAGCCCATCCTCAGGGACGTGTGAATTTGATTTTATTTACATTTCAATTATGGCAAGCTTCCAGTCACGTTTCTAATATTTCCATCCCCTCTCCCCCTACCTTTGTCAAATTAATGATTACAGTTTGCTAACAAAGACAGGAAGCCTCTAGAAACTTCATGTCACCCATGAAAGCAGAAACCTCAAACATTCCTCCTTCACTTCCAGGCTCTCTGCAAGTTTGTTAAGGTTTGCTCTTTCTCGGAGAACTTTATTTTTTTCCAGAGGACATCATTTCTCCTGTGCTGAACTCCATAACAGGATTTTCTAAAAGCCAGTGGAAAAGCCAGTGATGTCTCTCAAACCTGAACTAAGATGACTTATGCCAGTGCACTTGGGTAATTTTTTAAAGAGGCTTCAGTATTTATACAGTTGCAGGATGAGGAGAATTCACTAAAGATTAGGTTGTGGCCAAAATGTTTATTAGAGAGTGTAAACTAGAGAATGGGAATGGTGTGTTGTTTCTTGGCCTAAGGAATTTTTCAGCTTCTTCTCTTAATGAGGACTCTGGAACTTTGATCACTGGGCTCCTTTCAATGCCATTCTGACAGCTTTACCTCACAAATAACTATTTTCAATTTTTTACACTCATGTGTAATCTCACCTCACATTAACCAAAGATCAACACCTATATGTCTCAAGCGTCTAGGAGCCAAGGGTGAAGCCCTTCCCCATTCTGTGAACCAACAAATTAGTTCTGAAGGAAAATCTAATTCACAAGGAAAAAAGTGATTTACTCAGATTTAGGTAAAAATGCTAGGGTGATCTTTGAAGAATAAGTCATGCTGAGTGAACCTTCTTATTGTTTTTTGTTTGTTTCTTTGTTTTTAATGAGAGATACCCTAATTTGATTTCAGTAAGGATTTTCCAGTGCTCTCCCATGGGATCCTTGTAGACAAAATGATAATATGGAGGGCAGATAAGCTATTGTTAGAGGAACTTGGAAACAGTTTATTTTACTCATCAATGGCAGATCATCAAAGACCATTTGCAGAGGGGTTAAAAATGTCAAATACTGCATGACCAAAGCTCCACCTTTTTTAATATTCATCAAACACAGTGAGGGCTTTGATTACACAGTTGTGCTGTTATCTTGATTTTTTTTATGCATCCTAATGTTGTCTCTGTTCTTATTGATATTTACCCATATATTAAGCAATAATAAAGGTTCAGTTCCAAATCCAATGATCAAGTTTTTAGTGAATAATTTGGATAAACAAGGAGGAAACATGCTCATATTTTCAAATACCAGTTAAATTTTTTAGAAGATAAAAACAGGATTCAAAGTGATCTTGTTGGGTTAGGATTAAGAACTGAGCTAAAAAAGAGATACAAATGTATAAGTTTTCATTAAGGGTAGAAGGATCTAGTGCACAAATACAAAATAGGTGACAACTGGAGAAACAAAACTGCAGGTGAAAAGGTTTAGAGATACAAATGCACAATGAGATCAATATGAGTCAGGAATGTAGTGTGATAGTTTAAAAAAGCAACTGGAATTCTAATAATATCAATGGAAGTACAGCTTATTGATCAAAGGACATAATGATGCCACTCTCTTTTCCTTGGTCAGATCTCAATTAAAATACTATGCTTCTGTGCACAGTGCTTAAGAAGGATATTGGCAAATTGATCTGGAACATGTCCAGAAGAATGTGTAAAGCTGGTTGTGGACAGATAAAATTGGTTTGTAGAAAGAAAAACTGAAAAAATTGGGTGTGTTTCACTTTAAGAAAGAACACTTTCTATATTATATAGTAATGTCAAAAGGGCTATTGCCTAAACAGTTGACTTAATTTGTTTTGGGTTGCTCCAAAGTAAGATCTGAACTACTGGATTGACAGATAAGAAAAAGCAATTAAACTTTAAGAAGAACTTCCTGATGATATAAGATTTTATTTTATTTTTATTTATCAAACTTAGATACCACCCATCTCACTCACAGAACGTGAGATGTTTAAACAGTGGAACAGTTAAAGGCTGCATGAAACCTGGCTTTAAGTAGATTCAAAGAACAGAATAAATCAGGTCCCTCTGCATTTATTTAGAGAGGTTTGGTGGAATCCCTGGTCTTTCTGACATGAGTGAATCCCAAATTATATTGTAGCTTCTGTCAGTTGAACTACGCTGGATTAAATTGAGCAGAGTTATCGCTACCTAGGTTGAATGATGTGATAAGTTCTCTGGTATTGACATGGGAAGCTGATCAATAAACATGTCAGTTCCACAAAGATATTTGTATGTTTTCCTTTTTGGTAGAATTTATTTAGGCAGATGGGATTAGAGGGGTAACAGTGATTTATTCCACAGAAAATTTTTTAAAGTGGTTTGCTCTTTCCTTTTTCCAGACCCATATCTACTTATCCTTTTCTTTCCTTAATTCTCTCTTCATCCGAAATGCATGGCTATTATTCCTATTAACATGTGTGCGTATCCACCATCATTTCTTCAATACTGTATTTCTGTATCTCCTCTATTCCCTTTCATTTTCTAACTTCCCTCACCCAAACTCCAAAACTTACCTTCCCCCCCCCTTCTGTTACTCGTCTAAGTCTTGTCCTACACTAACTAACTTTGTCTTCTTCATTACATGATGGAAATGAGATAATGCATTGCAGTTGTTGTTCACTGAGTCAATCTTGACTCCTAATGATGGATGTGTTTGTGTGTTTCTTGATAACATTTTTGGAAGGGACTTGCCAATACCTTTTTTTTTTCAGTGAAGGAAAGAGTGGGGGAAGAGAGGGAGGAAGTGGGAGAGACACTCTCTCCTGGAGACACCCAGCTGATTCTTAGAACATATCATAAAGAGTACTCCTTTATAGCAATAGCACTTAGACTTATATACAGCTTCAAAGTGCTTTACAGCCGTCTCTAAGTGGTTTCCAAAGTCAGCATATTGCCCTTAAAAATCTGGGTCTTCCTTTTATTGTCCTCAGAAGGATGGAAGGCTGAGTTAACCTTGAGCCAGTCGGGATCAAACTGCTGGCAGTCGGCAGAATTAGCCTGCAATACTGCATTCTAATCACTGCACCACCATGGCTCTTTATGCCACTATATTTATGTTATATATGCAGCAATAATAACACACCGTTTTCAGACTTTTTTAAAAATTGAGGTAAAGCATCACATAAAATGTTATTTCCCAAAGGGGCTATTCCATCCAATGGGCTATGGAATGGTATGTAGAAGTTATTTTGAGAGGCAGAAGGAAGAGCCACAGACTAGACAACAGTCAGACAAGAAGCATCCAAGTCTGTAGAAGGAATGGGATATGGCAGAAGAAACCCTCCCTAGTGGACTGTAAAGCCAAGGGGGGTGGGGGCAAACAGATGTACTTTCGGATTTGCAAGATTCCATATATGTAACCACACAATAAAGTCAGAACTAATTATTTTGGGTGTGCTTCTTGTTTAGACTACATCACAAGGTTGATGGCTATGCCCATAGCCTTGCCAGCTCAGAAAACTGATGGCTGTCACTTCGTGGCATCCATAGCCTTTTTCGGTAGAGAAATAGATTGCAGCTAGTCCTCGACTTAAAACCACAACTGAGCCCAAAATCTATGTGTCTAAGTGAGCCATTTCTTAAGTGACTTTTGCCCCACTTTATGACCTTTCTTGTCACAGTTGTTAAATGAATCATCAGAGTTGTTACGCTAGCAACATACTTGTTCAGTGGATCTGGCTCCCCCATTTGTCTTTGCTTGTCAGAAGGTGGCAAAAGTGGATCACATGACCCTGGGACACTGCAACCGTCATAAATGTGAATCAGTTGCCAAGCTTCTGAGTTTTGATCACGTGACCATGGGGATACTGCCATGGCCGTAAGTGTGAAAAACAGTCATAAGTCACTTTTTTTCAGAGCCGTTGTAACTTTGAACAGTCACTAAATGAATTGTTGTAAGAGGAGTGCCTGTATATGGCTGTGCAATCTTTTCCTATTTCAAGTATCACTTTCCTAAAAGAGGTACAGGTGATTTCCTCTCCACCCCATCCCCCACCCACCCACAAAGTTCCCAGAAGCATAACCTTCAATATATGTGGTTGAAACTTTCAAGGGATGACATCTTCAAAAGGATTTCTCTGACATTTTCATCACATTGTGCCAGCAAATGAAGCCACTGCAGGCATTCCGAGATGTCAGTGTTGTAAAATATGATCACATTTTAATTAATTATTGAACTGTTTCAAATAAATTCTAATTGCCTTTGAATCTCAAAAAAAATAATTGATTCTTGGGTAATGGGCATACTTGTAGACAAGGTAGCTCAAAATATGCTGAATTCTCCTTGCTTGGAAGGATTTTAGCAAAGGTTAGTTGGATAGCTGCCTAAAGTTGGTACAAATATATTTACATTTTTCGAAGGGCACAAAATTATTTTTGCAACTGCCATTACCTACTGATACCAACAAATATTTGCAAGACAGTCCTAAAATACAGTTAAACATCACTTGGATTGCAGTAAATGAATCTGAAACCCTGAAGTATGCTTGTTAATTTTTGGCTAACATAACCCATGGTTTATTTACAGAATGAATCAATATTTTTAGTTTCAGCTTTGATATAGCCGTTTGCAGCAATCCAAACCGGTTGCGAATGTGACACCTGCAAATGGAAAACGAATAATAGATTCTGTAGGCAGGAAGATTTTTGTGAAATTTTAATATTCCACTTACAGCAGTGCTTTGAAACCTATTTACTATCTTGATTTAAGCTTCCTTTCTACCATAGACAAGCAAATTGAGGAAATGCCCCAATTGGCCAGCGTTCTCAATTTTGCCTTTCAAAACAGACGTTTCAAATTGGCAATTGAACCTGCATTTTGCAAGCAGTATTTTCCTTTAGTTTAAACCAGGGTGCTAACTATTTTACACCTTTTAAAAAAAAATTGTGCAAGCTGAGGCAATAGCTGTAAAGCTAGCAAGCTACAAAATACCAAGAGGAAAGCAATGAATTGTCCTCACAAATATGTCTTTCCAAGGCAGCCATTGCAGAAATGGGAAGTAGATGAATAGAATGGAATATCAGGACTGGAAGGGACCTTGGGGGGGGGGGTCTTTTAGTCCAGCCCGCTGCTCAAGCAGGAGAACCTGTACAATTCCAAACAGGTGGCTACCCAATCTCTTCTTAAAAGCCTCTGGGGATGGAGCAACCTCAATTTCTGAAGGCAAGCTGTTCCCCTGGTTGATTGTTCTCACTCTCAGGAAATTTCTCCTTAGTTTTAGGTTGGATCTTTCTCATCCGTTGTTTCTTGTCTCGCCTTCTGGTGCTTTGGAGAATGGGTTGACTCCCTCTTCTTTCAAATATTGGAACACTGCTGTCATATCACCCCTGTGACATGAGAGCAGAAAGACCAAACTTAGTCTTTGAATGAGCATGTGGTTCAGAAGTGAACCATATTCCTCTCTTTAAAGGCATGCTCAGTGCCAATCTGATTTAAGAAATAAAGACCCTCAAAGGTTTTGAATAGTCCATTAGAAGCGACTGAGATTCTGGAAACCGAAGACGTTCAGCGGCCAACTGTTGATAGTCACCACAACTACAAGTAAACGTGTTTTATTTCTTTTGAAGTTATAGTAATTAACTATATTTCTGTTCATACTGTAAATTACTATATGCAAACATTGGGCAGATGTTCCTATCCTTTTTTTTTGGCAGTGTAGTCCTTTTTCTGTTTTGTTTTTGCACTGCGGATGAGCCGTCCAGCTAGAAGTACAATGAGGAAAAGATTTAGTTTTGTTTTCTTTTTAAGGCAAAGACAGCCTTGCCAGAGGCAATTAGTTCCTAAAAACAGCATGAAAGATAATATCCCCCATGATGCTCAGATTCAGTATTGGGGGTAAAGTAAAAACTACCGAAATTTCAAAGACGGGGGGGGGGGGGGGAA
>JANHFL010000608.1:164772-176449 GCA_032468155.1 Oxyrhabdium leporinum
GACGGGGGGGGGGGGGGATCTTCCTGATTATGGGTATTCCACAAATTGCGGATCTGATTACAGTTGAATGAAATATATAAAAATTATAAAACACAATATGCCGTATCTTTTAGAGAGCTTACACTCGTGCAGTGGAGAAACAGATACAGGTAGTCCTTGATTTGCAACAGTTCAATTAGTGACCATTCAAAGTTACAACAGCACTGAAAAAAGTGACTTATGACTGTTTTTCACACTTACAACTGTTGTAGCATTTCCTCCCCCCCTCCCGGTCACACGATCAAAATTCAGATGCTTGGCAACTGACTCGTACTTATGATGGTTGCAGTGTGCCGAGGTCAGGTGATCAACTTGGGTGACCTTCTGACAGGCAAAGTCAATGGGGAAGGCAGATTTATTTAACAACTGTGTTACTAATTTGACAAGTGCAGTGATTCACTTAACAACTATGGTAAGAAGGGTCATAAAATGGGGCAAAACTCAGTTAATAAATGTTTGAGTTAGCAACAGAAATTTTGGACTTAATAGCAATAACACTTAGACTTATATACCTGATCCACAGTGCTTTTACAGCCCTCTCTAAGAGGTTTACAGGGTCAGCCTCTTACCCCCAACAATTTGGGTCCTCATTTTACCGATCTTGGAAGGATGGAAGACTGAGTCCACCTTGAGCCTGGTGAGATTTGAACTGCCAAATTGCAGGCAGGCAGCAGTCAGCAGAAGTGTCACTCTAACCACTGCACCACCATGGCTAATTGTGGTCTTAAGTCAAGGACTATCTGTATACTCTTCTGAATTTGAATCTATACTAGGTGTCCAACTGCATGGAGAATTTCTGAGAAAAAAGAGCAACTCTCCAAGAACTTCCTCAGTTGACATGAAGCTCTTGATTCATATGATGTAATCTATATCTGGTGGCATACAGGTGGGGACCACGTACCTCTCCCCCCGGTGAAGGATTTAGGTTTATATGAAATGGCAAGACAAAATTGACATATTTGATATATT
Source organism: Oxyrhabdium leporinum (assembly GCA_032468155.1). Classification (NCBI taxonomy): domain Eukaryota; kingdom Metazoa; phylum Chordata; class Lepidosauria; order Squamata; family Cyclocoridae; genus Oxyrhabdium; species Oxyrhabdium leporinum. The sequence continues at coordinate 165,781 of JANHFL010000608.1, forward strand.
CCATCGAGTTATTGTTGATAATCACTTAAATCAATCTTTCTCCATGATGAAAATGGCAGGAAACTGTTGCCAAGTTGTTGGACATAAACTAATCATAGCAAAGCTGTTGAATTGTTGGCCATAATCCAATCATCACATACTATCACAAACAAGAGAAAATGAGATTGGTATCTCAAAAACTGACCTGCTTTGAGTTACCTGAAACCGAAGAACAGAGGTTATGAAATCCTGTAATAGGAAAAAAGAGAACTAAGGTAATTTATCTGCTTCCTATTTAAAGAATATAAGGTTGATTATATAACATGTTTATAACATAGATATAAACATATAAACATAGATAATTGATATAGGAAAGCAGTGGAAGACATGTTGGATAGTTTTCTTTTGATTCTAGCAATTAATAGAGCCTAACTTTAGATTCTAGTTCTGTTTCCCAAATTTGGAAAGTTCAAGTGCACAAAACTTTATGTAATGAATATATTAAACCTCCTTGTTAACGATTTTGAAATGGAATCACCTGATCCAGGATATCTACACTAGAATTTTATTTCTGTATCGCAGAAAAAGTAGCACAACTCCATACTTGTTATTATCAATCTGATTCCGGATTCTGTCTCATTCCAGTCATATTTTTAAGCTTAGTTCTCAAATATAAAGTTTGGGAACTAATCCACTTCACAAGTGAACCTTACTTTGGTTCAAATATATTTTAAAAAAGTCATCATAAATACCTTGCATCTTTATCTGTTTTCCATATTCAGGATTTAAATTATTTGACTTTTTTTTTGTAATATGGAATATACTGAGGAAACTGCTTTCAGATTCATACTTTAGTGTTTCACATTTGTGACTCAAGAGAAAGAGAGGGAGGGAGAGGGAGGGAGAGAGAGAGAAAGAGAGACAGAATGAGAGAGTCAACCTTGTAAGTAAATAAACTGAAAAAATGTATTATTTATTTATGAATTTAAAGAGACTCAGAAATAATGGTGTGCATTCAGAGCAAACATTCTAGACGGTTTAACAATTGATTACATTTATAACAGCATAATGAGGATCTCTCAAAAGTATTCATGCAGGTAACACAAATTCACTTACCCAACAGCATTAAATGAGAATACAGAAGCAGCAATTTCCTCCAGTTCATAAATCAAAACAAACCCTTTTGATTTTTTTTTTTTGTTCTAGAGATACAATAATGTGAAACACACAACAAACATTCAGGTTGGATCCATTCAATAGGCAGCCCACAGAGACCCTCCCTCTAGAGTAGGTTTCTCAACCTTGGAAACTTTAAGGGATATAGACTCTGATTCCCAGAATTCCCCTTTCCAGTTCCTGGGGGGACTCTGGGAGTCAGATTTCCTACCTCTTAAGGTTAACAAACACTCCTCTACAGTTAAAATTTTCTCCTTGAAAAATTGCTGTACCTTATTTTTAATAACTTTTTAAAACCAGTACCATGAAGATGCTGCAAGAGTGAAAAAAATGGTCATAAGTTGCTTGTTTTCAGTATCATTGGTCATGGGACTTCAGTTTTTAAATCTTATAGTACCATCCTTCTTTTTGTGCAGTGTATATAATTTTGTCATAATCTTAATAAAGGTAAGTGAGCTTCCCTTTCCCCTTTCAATAATTTACTCTTCCTCACTGAATGTTAAAAGTTTTTTCTTTCCTCCCTCCTTTGTAGGAATAGTATAGTTTTCCATTTTTAATAAGGATTAAAGGGATTCTTAGCCACAGAAAATCTACCTCATAGGATGCGGTGTGCATACTGTATGTACTTCAGTGATACAGCTAGTTAAATTTAAACACTTTAAGAAATGTACTGTACATTTTCTGGAGTTCACAAAATCTAAGTATCATAGTTGCAGACTGCTACAAGTCAAGGGATTTAACAAGCACAGTTGTCAAGCATTGTAAAGTTTCTGAAGTGTCATGGGGACCAACTCTGTTTAACAAGACTAATCAAGTTTGTTTAATCGAAGGGACATGAAAATTAGCTTAAATAATGTGTCTAAGACAATATTTGAACTTTGTATGAATTTTGAATTGATTTTTTGCATGGAACAACCATATGAGAAAAGGGTCAGGGAAAAATCTGAACTCAGGCCAGGACTAAATCAAAAAACTTTCATCCTACAAATAGTTAACATGATATGCTAAGCCATGGTTTATATTAACAACCATTTTTATCTTGTATACTCGTAATCCTAAAGTAAACTGAAAGCTAACAGATTGTATGCTGCCAGTTCTGGTGTTAAAGTTCCCAATTAACTAGTTAAATTGAGTTATGATGGGGGAAATGTTTCCATTCCCTTTAAAATTCTAATCACCAACCCAATTCGCACCAAAATAGAGGATCATCACAAAGAGCTTCTGTAATAGCAGTTAGGAAGATATTTTGTGGTCCCAAATTAAAAAAAATAAATAAAAAAATAAAAAGCTTTTCACACCCTGCTTTAAAGCATGTTTTACAAGCCCCAATAGCTCAGTTCAGAAAGGATGTTAAACTGCAATCAAGCCACATTATGGCTTAGTGCGATGCGTAGACCTCCTCAACCAAGAGCCATCTTTGCTCTCAACAGAGGCAGAAGGGCAGCCCTTCATGGTGATGGAAACTACTCTAATTAGAATCGCAGGACCACAGGATATCAAGTGAGAATGCTTCACTAAGGGCTGGCAGATTCTGAGTTCTTTGGAATAATAAGAGGCAGCATGTAAGATTTTTCCATCTTCAAGGTCTGTTTTGCTGTTTGTGCTAGAACTGGCTCCTTTCTGAATTACACATTCCCTTGCATAACAATGCTCTTTTACCCTGAGCAGCCCTCAGGATAATATTTTAAAGTATTATTGAACTCCACAATCGAAATCTTGAGGGGTGAAAATAAATCTGCTAAGGAGAAAAGAAAAAGTAAGCTTTCTACTAAGACTGTGCTTAGGTAGATATTCAAATATCTTAGGCTTGGATATGGAAATGAGAACTGTAGCCGGTAATGTTAGCTGTTTTACAGGTTTGGTCATGACCATATGTTCAACTGAGGAAGTGTATGGGGGTTACAGTACAGCAGTCTGTCTTTCTAATGGGAATTAGATGGAGGCATTGCCTCAATGTACCAGATGCTATGATTGACACACACACACACACACACACACACACACCTATCTATCTATCTATCTATCTATCTATCTATCTATCTATCTATCTATCTATCTATCTATCTATCTATCTATCTATATTTTGTACTTCAAAGGCTCAGCTACATGATCTATTTCTACTAGCCATGGCCTATTCAACTGAAGTAGGATTCATCTTTAAATTTTGCCATCTGAAATCACTAGAAATTCAAAGTACCCTACCTAACAGTAGACCTTTTCTCAGTCCTCAGTTAGAGGGATTACAGTGCAGAAGTCCAGGGTTTTCCATGGATAAGTCCAACAGCAGACAAGGTGCTTAATAACCCACAACTTTCATATCATTTAGTTCAGACCCTATCGTAAGAAATGTAATATTTTAATATCTAATTGGTAGTGGCCATTTTGACTTCAATCAATCAGAACAGAGCTGGAAGGGACCTTGGAGGTCTTCTAGTCTGACCCCCTGCTCAAGCAGGGGACCCTATACCATTTCAGACAAGTGACTGTCTGGTCTCTTCTTAAAAACCTCCAGTTATGAAGCACCCACAACTTCTGAAGGCAAGCTGTTCCACTGGTTAATTGTCCTCACTGTTAGGAAGGGAAGTTTCTCCTTAAATTCCGGGTTGCTTCTCTCCTTGATTAGTTTCCATCCATTGTTTTTTGTTTTACCTTCTGGTGCTTTGGAAAATAAGTAGACCCCTCTTCCTCTTCTTCCTTTTTTTCCCTTTTCTTCCTTTTCTTCTTCTTCCATTTCTTCCTCCTCCTCCTCCTCCTCCTCCTCCTCCTCCTCCTCCTCCATCATTATACATCATTAGTTATTAATAATTGCTAATTATTAAACTTATTATTAAACATCTTACAGTGCTGTCTAATGTCCATGTATATTTACGCATGCAGTGTGGCTGCAGTATTATTATTTATACTTATTATCTTCTCCACTTTGCCTTTTATTGGGATGATGATGATGATGATGATGATTCTGTGTACACTGAGTGCTTCTGTACCAGAGACAAATTTCTTGTGTGTCGAATCACACTTAGCCAAATAAAGTTCAATTCAATTATGGTCAGTAAGTATTAAACCTTTTGTAATAGTATGAGCTGTGTGTGTACCTGTATGTTTGCCCAGTCATATTATCATTGGCTATAGCTGCTCTAAGAAACTATGCCTTTAAATCTGTTTACTCAGAATGTACACAGTGCAATTCTATATACATAGAATAGCTACTTTAATGAAGTACTCATAGTGAAAGCAAATGTCCTTAGACCTATTTTTAAGGGAGATGCTTAATTTACAAAGGTAGTTAGAGGTTGAGCTTGTGATATTAGGTGATGTTAGGTGATTAAATGAATGCATTCTGATTCCTGCCCTGTGATGCAGTGAGGGGAGGTGGGTTTCATCTTAGAGAGTCTTCCCAGTCAGATTAATACCACCCAAACATTAAAAAGCGGGGAGAAACGAGGAAAGATCACAAACCTGTCATTTGCGCCAGAGGCATTCTGTATGCTTTGCACACACTTCAAATCAGCTCTGATGATTCTTCCCTTCGCTATGAATTGGGCCATTAAACAATACAAGAAACAAGAAAATGGAACACTTGCGCCAAACATATTAAAAAAAAAAGGAGTCCTTGTTATAATCGAACTCATCCCCACTGATTATAACATTTAGTGAGCCAGGGGAGTCTTTACTGATGCAAGATATAAATCATTTTATGTTACATTTTATATGCCCCTCAGTTTAAAATATACCATTTATATCTAAGGAACTGAACACCTTAACAGAGGAAAATGACTTTTCCCACAGTACCAACAATTGCTGTGGAATCTCATCTCTTTGACAGTATGATAGCTAGTTTGCTCCCTGTTGGAATCTCAAGTAGCTTTTTAAGGTTCACAACATCTACATGTTTCATAAAACAAACCAGTGATTTCCAATATAACCCCGTCCTACATATTGAATTAGCCTCCATGATTTTTACAATGTTTCCCATATTAAGACATTACTAAGATATACAGAGATGAGGACGGGATGAAAATATATAGAGATATAAATAATATCAGTCCTTGTGTGTGTGTGTTTACAAATTCTTTCTCTTGATGCAATGTTGGATGATGTGATTAGTTTCACTGGGTGTGGTTGAATAGGTGCTTGTTTCCCAAAGAAATGAAAAACAATACAAATGCATCGCACAATCATTTCTAATTTTGTTTCCGGGGAAACAAATGAAAAGGCAGAAGCACACAAAAGAAACGAATACAAAACTTTCTTTGCTGTTGTTCTCATTTGTTTCGCATCAGAGGCGTTCCTGAAATTCTCAGGAATTTGCTTTGCCTATCAGAATGATAGATACTGTTACCTCCAGGGACGTTTCTCTAAGGCAGTGGCCCTCAACCTTTTGGATACCAGGGATCAGTTCCATAGAGATAGGTTTTTCTGCGGGCCAGAGGGGGACGTGGTTTTGTGTGATGCTTCTTGCATCGCATGGATGGGATTTTCCTTGTTTGTGTGGCCCGGTTTCTGGCATGCCGTGGCCCGGAGGCCAGTCCACAGACCGGGGGGGTTGGGGAACCCCTGCTCTAATGGGATGTGACCCTGAAGATACTTAGAAAATCATCCACTTTCGAGAATCATTCAATAGCTATATAATGCTACAGGAAGTGCAGAACAGTAATCTCAATCTTTCTGAATCAATTAACATCTTTAGAATAGTTTTGAAAGTTGATGGGCACCATTATTTATAAAATTTATTGGCAGCCCATCTTACCATAGGGTAACTCTGGGTGGCTTACAGTCATAAAAATATGTCTATACGTACGTAATTAACCCCTAAGTAATTAAAATCAGACATTAAAACCTAGAAACATACAGGGAGTGTGGGGGCGGAGTGGCGGGGGGAGGTGGGATCTCTTATTACTTGATCAGCTACCTCCACAGTGCTGTCCCCCCATTGAGACCCTAAAACAACTGGCAAAGTCAGGATAGGAGGGTTGGGACCAACCTCACATTGGTGGGGGGTAAGATTATAAAATGTCAGCAATGCTTAATGCTTGCTAGACATCCATTGTTCAAGTTAATGGCAGCCACAACTGCATGATAGAACTGTGTCACATACGCATTGCATTTTAAAAAGGGGTGAGTTTTGATCACAAGATCACCATTGTCATCTTTTGTTTTTTAATTCCCTCCTTTCCCTTCCTCTTCCCCAAGCTGCACCTGTATGAACTTATCTAGATCAGGCTGCAATGTGCTTACAATTCAAAAGTTTAAGAACTAGACTAAGATAACTCAATTTGTATCGTTTCTGGTTTAGCTGCAAGTTAAATTAGAGAAGTTACCTTTTAATTTTTAAAGGGGGAAAATAAAGACTACAGGTATTAACTCATCTGTTCAAGCAAATGTTATTTATTTATTTATTTATTTATTGGATTTAGGGACTGTCTGACTGAAATAGTGACTTTGCGTGGCACGCAACAGAAACAAATCAAAATAAAGAAAAATAACTAGCATTAAAAAATAACTGAATATATATATTATATTGTATTTATAATACACACACACACACACACACACACAATATGACCACACAGGTTGGATGCATCATGTGCAGGCCACGCCCATCCCAGCTCTGTGAAGGGGAAAAACATCATGATACGGCACGATATGGCAACAATATGGCAACGTGATGCTGCAAGTTTGATACCCGTGACTTAGATGGTAGTTGATACCTTTGCCTTTGCTAAAAAGAAATTCCTTTGAAGCATTTCACTGAAAAACACATTGCTAAATCCACCTGGAAATTTCAGTTCAACCGAAATTCCATTTGAACTGAAATTTGCCTTAAAGTGGAATTGAAGCTACCATTTGGAGAGTATGGATAAAGGCCTGTGGTAAAACAAAACATGCAGGATTCCTCCAAACTGTTCCAAAATCAGCACAAAAAAATAGCCATTCTTCAGTTGGGATTAGTGTCAAAGTTTCTGTTAAACTCACTACTTTGAAATTCCCTTTCTGCTAGTTGACTGCCAACAATCTGCTTTCTCCAGTCCTGAATTTTGCCCTAGAACACACTGTTACAGAAATTGATTGATAAGGATGCAGCAATTTGGAAAAGCTGAAAATGATGCCTGTCAATGGGAAAACAGAGGGCACTGGAGCTCTGCAGCTGCTGAGAATTCAGGACTGGACCTTGTGAGACAAAAACACAGCTTTAGGAACTGGTACACAGTACTTCCACGGAGGATATTAGAAGGTGGCGTTCTAACGGAGAAGAATCTGAGGATCCTGGTATCTCACTTAACAGAAAGCTGGCCCCGAGAAATATCTGTATTTGCTCTTTTAGCTTTTTATGTTGCTTAATCTCTCTTTGTAGTGTGATAGCCCAAGCTTCTGTTTATGATTTTACCACATGTTGGGTTTCCTTAATCTGATCTTTTCAAGTAAAAAAAAGAGGCTGAAATAAATGCCTTCCTTGTATATCCCCAAAGTAGTTCTGCAAGTATTTTATTACTGATAAATTGTTTTGTGGGCACTTCATTACTGAAGTGTAGAGACATAACCATAATGTGTTTAATCATTAACCATCTGGTGAAGATGATAGAAGATAATGTCTGGAATTCAACAGAAGGAAAAGGCAACACAGTGTAAGAATTGTTGGCTGGATCAGTCTAAGACACATCCAGTTTGGCATTTGGCTCTTGAATGTATCAAGGTAGATATTTCTGGGTACAAATACACCAAATATGTATGTAATGGATTTCTTCAACTTTTCCCAGTTTAAGGGGAAAAAAATCGGAAATAGAGACTCTCATCATTAGTTTGAGTACTCATTCTCTTGTGATACAACAGACACAAACAATTTGAGGAGAATACTAGATGTAATGAAAGATATGGGACTACTGGTGAAAATGCACCTTAATTTTGATTAGTATCAAGGAGACCTCTGAGCACAATGAAATAGAAACATGGTGGGCCCATTCCCATGACATGTCAAGCATGTCATCCTTAACATTGGAGGACATACTTATCCAGGGAACACTTGGGCATCAAACAAGCAAATGGTTTGTAGGTATCACAGGAATTCAAGCGCACACTACTCTGTGTCAACTGTCATAATTAAAGCTACATGGCAATGAATCACTCTCAATCTAAGGAGGGATCATTGCATAGGGAAAACAGCATCATGAGAGACATATGAACTACTCAGGGGAATTCCAGAAGTACAGTCTATCTTCAGGAAGTTAAATGAGAAGACCCTTTAGGTCTAATGAAGACAGATCACACTTAGTCACTCCAGATTATTAATTAACTATTGGAAAGATGAAATGGAACACTGAGGAAGAGGGATGGAGTTTAAAATGCATAGCTCCATACAGCCTGAACACAATCTCCACATTGTATACCTTACTTCATTTATTGTGTTGAATCAACCACAATCTGCACATAATGTTAGCATAATATGTATGCGCTAAATCTTTTCAGTTTTTCAGCTCTTGTCTGTAATGCTGGGAAAAGTTGAAGAAAGAGAAGAATAGGACCATCAGCAACAAGATGGATGGACTCAATTGCAGCAGCAATGGGTGCACCTTTGAAAGATTTGAATGACCAGATTGATGACAGGTTGTCCTGGAGAGTTGCTACGAATTAAAACCAAGTTTATCACACATAATCAATATTTTTTTTCAGATTAATCAGATGTGTGTTCTATTCAATGTTTACATTTTCAGTTTAATCCTGGGCAGTGGATTTTAAGGACACTGATAAACTGGAGTGTGTCCAGCAACTAAAACAACAAAGGGCTTTGGGTGCTTTGGAGAAGACTTCAGGGAGCTATAATACCTGCCTTTAAAAGTCTGAATGGCAGTTATATAGATAACATTGCCCTTGTGTCAGAAGCACTGAGGTGGTTCCAGGTTGAAAGGATTAGCCAATGACATCACCATTGCCTGGGGGACACCCAGCTGGGGGCTCGTTTCATATTCCCAACAAGAGCTGGAGTGAAGGACGGGAGCTCACCCTGTCCCACAGCAGCACTTGCGTCTCAAATGCAGGCTTGCTAATCTTCAATTCAGCATCTTAACCACATGAGCCACCTAGTTATCCTAGTTATCTAGATGATGAGACAGTATTGTTTGAAGTTGTTTCAGAAGATAGTCCAGAAAACAATGGATTTTTCTTGCATGGTAAGCAAGCTTTTGTTTGAACATCAGGAATAATGTCCGGTTATAAAAGCAATTCAACAATATAACAGACTACTTTGGGAGGTAGTATTTACTGGAAGTGTTAAAAAAGGGGATGATATGGTAGTGGATTCCTAAAAAGGGAGAGGTTTTTGTTAGATCATCCCCAATGAACTTTCCAGTTCTTGCATTGTAAGATTCTATGATTTTTTAAAAAATGATTATCTAGCAGCAGCAAACGGCAATGGTGCCAAAATGACAACACCTATGCAATGACCCCCCCCTATTCAGTTTGCATGATTACATGCTTGCATTCCTGAGGTCTGACACAATACATGTGTTTATATTCCCACTTGTGTGATGATCTATTTTATCATTTACCTTTCTCTGCAGCTCCAATTGATATATATGAATTTTGTTTATTTTTTTATTTATTTTAAATTCAGAACAAATGGCATGCCCATTTTATCTGTTTTATTATCTATCTATTTATCTATCCATCCATCCATCCACCCATCCATCCCTTCATTCATCTGTTAATTCATTCAATTTCTACAACTGCTTACTGACACTGGATGACTAAAGATGCATTAGTCATTATGAGATGAGTACAGTTTTTTAATGACTTTTTTTAAATCAAACCCCGTTATACTTTCTCATTAGAATCTTGTCGAGTAATGAAACCGCAACAACCCAGTGTAATTAAGTAGGCTGTGGAAAAATGGCTTTTTCTGGGTTTACCCCAATTAAACCATCATTAAAATCCTTAGTAATTGTTGTTTTTTTCAAGGGAGCTTATGATCACCCACTGGGGTGCTGGAGTGGAAGTGTTCAGGATGTTTCTTCAACCAATCCTTTTGTCACATCTGAACCAAGGATTAGAACAAGAGGCACTTGCAAACTTGTGATCTCAGGAAGGAAGAAAAAAAAAGAAAGGAAAATAAAAAAGTAAGAGCACATCACAGAAATTGTAACCACGAGGAGAAATTATGCTATGGCAAAGAGCTCATTCTAACACAAATTGCTTTCAAAGGGAAGCAAATAAGAGAACAGTTACTGGGGTAAGCATGACTCTTAAAATAGGAAATAAGATTCCAAAAATAGGAAGGAAACTACAATAGTATCAAAAGGAATGTGTTATTTTAAAATATGCTGTTCTGGAGGTGACCACAGGCAGGAAAAAAAAGAAAACTAATCCCATCTTTATTATTATTTTTTCCTCATTTCCATCTGGCACTTTCTTTCACACCACCACACAAAGCCTATTAATCTTTCAAATGCGCACCCGCTTGCTCTGAAAGAAAAAAGCTGCTGAAAAGGGGGTGGTTTTTTTTTTGGGGGGGGGGGGCGGAATT
>JANHFL010000608.1:191827-205980 GCA_032468155.1 Oxyrhabdium leporinum
CCGGCTTTTCTCAAGTGGGTACTGTGACAGCAGTTAGATTCTACTTAATTGTCCTAAAAGTAAGCACGATTCAAGCAATAAATGTTAGGAATCCTATTTCATTACAAGAAGTTCTATTATATGTATTTATTCATTAAGGTTATGTATAGCTCTGCATTAAAAGAAAGGAAAGTTGAAGGGATTTACTAAAAAAATATTATTACTCTGGTACTGGGTAATACTGTAACACTTCCTTTGGTTTTAAGTGATATGGATATACCATCACCTTCTTAACATTGTTGATTAGTGCTGTAGGCTCCCCTGAAATTCTGCCTCATTTGGAAACCAAGCTGAAACTTGAAACCAAATCTTCTGCAGAATATGTTCAGCGAAAATAAGTATCATATAAACACATCAAGTCACTTGAGCACATAGATACCAGTGTTCCAATATCTAAGGAGCTGCCACAAGGAAGAGACGGTCAAGCTATTCTCCAAAGCACCTGAAGGCAGGACAAGAATTAATGGATGGAAACTAATCAAGGAGAGAAGCAACCTAGAACTAAGGAGAAATTCCCTGACAATGAGAGCAATTAATCAGTGGAAGGACTTGCCTCCAGAAGTTGTGAATGCGCCAACACTGGAAGTTTTTAAGAGGAGATTGGATGACCATTTGTCTGAAATGGTACAGGGTTCCCTGCCTGAGAAGGGGGTTCAACTAGAAGACCTCCAAGGTCCTTCCAACTCTGTTGCTGTTATTATTATTGTTATTAGATAAAGATATTTAGTTCAAGAATGAGAATATAGAGAATAAATGACTCAATGTTGATAGTTAAGAAACTGGAGAGAAGGAAAAAAACCCATCAAGGTTGAGAATTTATTTTCACGTTTCTCAAACCTCTAACCTTTAAATATTCACCAGGCATGGCAACATTAGTTTTTTAACATGAGAGATTTATGATATTGCCTTAAATGAGTGAATTCTAGTATAATAATGGCAAACCGTGTCAAATGGACACATCAGGTCATTTCGGGTGACACGCCAGGGTTCACCAAAACCTGATAACAGCTGTTCTAGAAAGCACCACCCATCCTCGTGCAATTTTGGGAGGAGTAGAACTGTAAAGCCCTTGTAACATCCTCTGAAAACCACAGAAGAACAGGGCATATTTTTGCATGGTTTTCAGAGGCTGTGGAAGAACATTCTCTGAAGCCACTTCAAAGGTCAAAGGTCTCCTGCAACCTTGAGCAGCCTTGCGTAGGCCACAGGGGGTTATCAATAACCCCCTGAAGGTTAAATAACACACAGTAGATACTGGGAGCACTGGGCCATGGAGGCAGCCACACTCTTCCCAAAGGCTCACATGCTTGGAGGAATGGTGCATGGTGGCCTTTTTGAGTGGCAGAGGCACTGCTGCTGAGTGCCACTATTCAGGGTGGCCCAGAAAAGGGATAGAGATAAAGAATTGCTTCTCTTTTGTTCAAGTGTAACATGCCAAATGAGTAAAGTTAGACATTTTCCAATATTTTGACATGCTGAGCGCAAAAGGTTTGCCATCACTGATCTAGTACTTAGAACTTCAGTTCTAAGAATATATCATAACAGTAGACCAGGGGTATCAAACTGGATTTCTTGGGCGGACCAGATCAGCATTGTAGTTGTCCTCCGCAGGCTGGGCAGGAGAGGAGGGGAGGAGATGGGACATTTTGGTCGGCAGGGTGCTGCAGGACACCGTCCAGGCCAAAAATGGGGTGCGTGGGGGCTGCCCATGGCCCCCACACCTCATTTTGGCCAGCAGGGTGCTGCAGGAGGCTGTCCAGGCTGAAAACAGTGTACACGGAGGGCCCCCACATACCCCCGTGCCCCATTTTCACTAGCAGAGGCACTGCGGGCTGGTCCTTTGCTATTTCCAGGCTGGCCCCGCAGGCCAGATCTAAGCCTTGAGTTTGACACCCCTGCAGTAGACCGTCTCAACAGAGTATGTTTTAACATCTGAATAATGTGAACTATTTGTAGTAGGAAAGCAAAACAGGTTTATTATGCCAAAATCTCTACTATATTTCTACTTACGTTGCACAATTTTCCAACACGATTTTCCTAATCTGTGTATTTGTGTGTGTGAATGTGTGCATTCTCAATCACCGAGATACACTTTCCAGTCATAAAATCAAGGGCATACAGAAAATGGAATTGGGAATATTTCAGTCAGGAATGAAATGTTATGAAGAATTGCTTTAATTGAAGCTATTCTGCCCAGCAGCGCCCAAGAAAGATGTTGCCGTGAATTAAGTCCCATTTTAATATTTCACAAGTACGTCGTGCTTTTTTAATTAGTGCATTTTTTTTTATAATAGTTAACTCTGAAATACCTGTGTTCATTTGGATTAATATAAAGTCTGATTGATTCTACTTTTTTAAAAAAAATTAACCATACTGTTGCACCTGTCTCTTGGATTGAAACATGTATTCCCTCATTTTAGCCAGAAAACACACTCCACATCAAGCATAGCTGTTGCTTGTATCTACAATGAGAGTCAATCCTTCGAGGTAATCCAGACATAACCTCTCATTTGTTTCAAATCCTGCAGAACCTAAAGAGCTAATGATGTAGCTGCTAGTTAATAGCATCCCATTTTTCTTTATATCCAACCACAAATTCCCCTTTCTATCTTGACTCAGGAAGATAGGAATAAATCCCACAAAAGGCCCTAGCTTTCTAACATCATCTCAAAGGATCCAAGTTTAACAAATGCTAGGATTCCCCCCCTCTCCAACAAATTTATTCTTAAGGCAGATATGTGCCTTGTTCTCTGTGTTGTTTCATATTCTGTTTTTTCCCCCCTCATCTCCTACTTCTGAGAACAAAGTGTTCCTGCTTAAATGTACTTGAGAAATATCATTCTTTTGTTGAATCACCCAAGATAAGTAGTTCTTTCAGAACATTAAAAGTAGCTCAGTTAGAACTTTAATCAAATGAATGTATACTGTGTCCTTACTTGCTGTGTCCTTAAAAGCAGCCCTTTGAGGGGTGAGATGGTGGGAAGAACAGCTAATAGGACAACCTAAAACCGTTTCGGTATAACATATCCCATCTTTCCACTGACAAATTCCAAATATTCCTCTTATACTGGTCTTGAAACCAAAAAGCAGTCTCCACTGCAACTAAGGGTAGCAGCATAGCTTAGATGGTATAAGCCCTGATGGCACAGTGGTTAGAATGCAGTATTGAAGGCTAACTCGGCTCACTTCCAGGAGTTCGATCCTGACCGGCTTAAGGTCAATTCAGCCTTCCGTCCTTCTGAGATTGGTAAAATGAGGACCCAGATTGTTGGGGGCAATAGGCTGACTCTGTAAACTGCTTAGAGAGGGCTGGTAAAGCACTATAAAGCGGTATATAAGTCTAAGTGCTATTGTTATCATTCTATCTATGCATGGTCCTGCATACAAATTTTCAGACTGGACCTAGAATTAGTGATGTTGCAACTAGTTTACATCCAGCTTGCTCTTAACAGCAAAATAATGCATAATAGTATTGTAACATATTTTATTTATTAAACAAATTTATATGTCTGCCCAGCTCACACACTGGTGACTCTGAGTGATTTACATTAAAAATCCACAACGTAAAATATTACAGAGAGAGAGAGAGAGAGAGAGAGAGAAGCAGCAATACTTTCAAACTAATCACTCGATCAGTCCCATCTCCGTTCAGGGTTCCCAGCCCCCCCTGGGGCCTTTCAGAAAAGTAAGGTGGAAACCATACCTCTGGGGGAATGATATTCCATTGAAAGGGACACCATCAGAAGGCCCTTTTCACCAGATATAAATCACTAATAAATAGGGCCTGCAATATACCCTGGCTTCCTCTCCTGTTAGGCCAGGTAGATACAATATAGGAAAGGCATTCCCAGTGTGTTAAAATATATGTAAGTAGCATTCATATAAATGTTACCTACATATCTTTTAACAAAATGTGAACATATGAATGCTGACAGAGGGAATCAATGCTCACTTCAAAAAAGAATATTTAACTAGGGATAAATTACAGAGCATTTTCTTTATGTGAATGAGAAAATCTGAAGGTGGGTTGTTTGTATTTAAATTGTATAGTATGGTAATGTTCCCATAGCAAATTGCTTTGTTTTGAAATTTGGATTGGCATTCCAAATCATAATTATTTAACAGTAATTATTTTGTGATTTCAGATTTAAATGCAAAGAAGATAATCTAAAGCTAGGAATCTGCAAGCACACTGAAGATTTACTATAACAGGGGGAAAATGACAAAGAAACAGGCATAAAACGTGCACATACAGTATTTATTAACAGTGATGAAATTAACTTCTAATCTTTCCACATAAAGCAAAGTCCATTGGACTTTTTCCCCCCATCACTAGATGTTATAAATAAAGTGAAAAATGGGCATTCTTTTGGTTCAGTTCCCAATTTCTGGCACCCAGTTTTAGGATGTCAGAAATCTGTCCTTGTTCATGCCTGCACATAGGCATATCTTTACTTCTCCATTTGCCCCAGATCATCTGGCAGGCTTGCTAGGAGAAAGAATGTAAAATGTGTATCTAAGGTCATATGCCACTCATATTTATTTTTGTTTCAATAGTGGAAAATACGAGATTTAAATATTCAAGCTGGAAGATAGCTATACAGTTTGATGTACTGATTTTAAAAAAAAATGCTCAGTTTAAAAATAATAATAATTGCAATGTAACTATTTTTAGCCAAAAAGATTGATGAAGTAACTTTAATATGAGCTAGAAATGACATCAGGTGAAGGGGTAGAGTTTTTTCCCCCCATTCCTAAAATGGGAAATCAGCAAGGTTGTTTTTTTTTTTAAGAGCTCTGGGCAATTCAGGCCCCTGGAGCCATAGTTCCTAAGGAAAGGAGACGCTTTGGTATAGTGGTTAAGACACCAGGCTAGAAAGCAGGAGACTGTGAGCTCTAGTTTCACGTTAGTCATGAAAGCCAGCTGCGTGACCTTGGACCAGTCACTCTCTCTCAGCCCAGCTCACCTCACAGGGTTGTTGTTGTTGTTGTTGTTGTTGTTGTGGGGAAATTAGAAGGAAGGTGTGTTGGATATGTTTATTGCCTAGAGTTATTCGCAAAACTAATAAAGGAAGATTTAGTAGGAGTGCAGAATGCCAAAAGAGAAAGTAAAGCTGGTTTGGGAAGAGGGGTGACATGTGTTGGGTTCAGAGGGAGACTTCAAGCAATCCAGCTGCAAACAGAAAAACCAATCATTCAAATAAATCAGAGGCGGGGAACTATGACCCTTTTATGACTTGTGGACTTGTAGACTTCAACTCCCAGAATTCCTAAGCCAGCCATGCTGGTTCATTCTGATATTCTGGGAGTTGAAGTCCACAAGCCATAAAAAGGCTATAGTTCCCCACCTGTGAAATAGATAAATAGATCCGTTGCTCCGATTCCAACAGGAAAACACTTGATTATGCAAATCTTAGGTAATATTTGATCCTAACCATGTCAAGAACTAAATGTCCATTTCTGGTAGCAGAATAACAGAATAACAGTTGGAAGGGACCTTGGAGGTCTTCTAGTCCAATCCCCAGCTCAGGCAGGACACCATAACATTTTGGGCAAATGGTTGTCCAATCTCTTTTTAAAAACTTCCAGTGTTGTAGCATTCACAACTATAAATATAAATCATTGTGATATGTGCTCTTTAGTGTTTCCATGTAGGATTATTTATTTATCTGGAAAAAAAAAGAAGACAAATTTTCTAGCCCCCAGATAGTTTTTTGTTTTTTTTAATGAAAAGGTCACCTTAGATTTGTTGAAAATATAGCCATGGAGACGTACATTATTTTTCACCCTGATCATTCTTTTGTAGTAGGGAGTGAAGTCTTGTACTTATGAACCAGTTTTGGACAATGATTTGTAGAGGAAGAGAATACACAAGAAACTCTCCTTACTGTTTTTATCTTAGATATTAGGAGAGCTTCAGTCTTAATTTTGGAAAGGAGATTTTCCTGGCCTTTGATGTAGGAACTCCTTCTTAAAATGTCATTTCACCAACTTGCATCTTTTGCTCCCAAAGGAGAATAACATTTCATGGAATGAAATGAAATGAGAAGAAGTTCTCCCTAATTCATAAGGGCATAGTTTATGGGGGGAGAAAAGCCCACAGCACACTGACATCATAAAAACAATCAAGAACTTTTTTTTTCTTCATAATTAACCATTATCGCCTGTACAACATTACTCACTTTCAGAAATAATTTCCAAGTATGGAATCAAAAATAATGCGTAAATATGTTTTATTTAAAATGATGAGCAAAGTGACTTCCAAATACGTATTGTATTCTGAAATGAAACACATGGCTTTCTGTTTATTATTTTGTATATATATTTTCTTAGACTAGCTTCATAGAGAGCCATGGTGGCGCAGTGGTTAGAATGCAGTAACGCAAGCTATTTCTGCTGACTGCCCTGTAAAATGAGGACCCAGATTGTTGGGGGGCAATATGCTGACTCTGTAAACCACTTACAGAGGGAGGCCTGTAAAGCACGGTGAAGCGGTGTATATGTATAAGTCTACGTGCTATTGCTATTGCTATAAAAGAGAAGGTTGTAGACAAACAACACAATATAGTATATGCATGAAATAAAGAAAGACGATACCGTATGATTTAATTTTAAAATCTAATTAAAATATTCTCAGTATATTTTGTGGGAGACATCCCCCTCCCCTCACTTTAAACATAATTATCTAAGACCAATAATTTAAATTGTCATCAGGCAAACACAGGTAGTCTCTGAGTTATGATCACAATTGGGACTGTTGCTAAGCAGAGTGATGATGTGAGTTACACTCAATTTTGTGATCGTTTTTTGCCGTGGTAGTTAAGCAAATCACTGCAGTTGTTGTTAAATGAATCACACAGTCATTAAACGAATCCGGCTTCCCCCACTGACTTTGCTTGTTGGAAACCTGCTTGAAAAGCTACAAAAGGTGATCATATGACCCCTGATTGCTGCCCCCCCTCCGAATACATGCTGGTTGCCAAGCGCCCACATTTTAATCACATGACCTTGGGGATGCTGCAGTAGTCCTAAGTGGGAGGGTCAGTTGTAAGTTACTTTTTCCAGTGCTGTTGTAACTTCTAAAGGTCACTAAATGAACGGTTGGAAATCAAGAATGACCTGAACTGGATTTTCAGAGTTAACCTGATGTTTTTCAGCATTCTGAATGTGGCCTTCCCTAAACTCCAACCAGCTCAGCCAATATTAAGAGTTGTCAAGATTTGTAATTCAAAACAATTTGCGAGCCACAATTTGTCTTGTCATGTCCCTAACAATTAGTTGACAATGCTAGTAGCATCAAAGCAATATAACCTGGTTATTCTATGGCGTTTCAAATGCTGGAAATTCTATACGACAATGGTTAAAAACCCCACCCCATTCAATACAGTGTATATTTTAATCATATCACCTTTTCAAATGCAATTTGCAGGCCTGAGGACTTCAGCACTGCAACCTGCCTGACTTTTTCCCAGCTTTATGTTACACTATTGATCACACTGGGTTCAAAGAATGATTGCTGGATTCAAGACACAGGGGCTGCTTTGCAGAAACCGGTTGCCTTATTTATGAATGTGTTCAGAAAAAGTGCATTAAGCACCTTTTCGGTTGAAAAGTTGTTTTTTAAAAAATAAGATTTCCAATTGCCAGGATGTTTTCATGATCACACCACACACACATTTACTGGTACATAAGATTTGGGTGGCAGTCAGTTTGGTGTAGCGTTTAAAATATCAGAATACAAACTGGGAGACGGTGAGTTCTAGTCCTGCCTTAGACACTGAGGGAAGTTACCTCTCTCTTAGAAGAATGAAATATTTTAGGAAATATTTAAAAAGGCAGAATGTTATATTTCCCTTAAAAGAGAAATAGAAATCTTAAGGGAGACAGAAACTCAGCCTCAACTCCCTGTCGTTGTTGTCCCAGCAGATACTGAGCTGGGGCAGCTTTAGAAATGCAGACTTGCTCATCCATTACTGCCTGCAGCAAGGTCTGGCTCTGAGCAAAGGTAGGGTTAGCCTTCAGCCACAATAGGAATTGCACAACAAGCCCCTTCATTGCATCAGCACACTTCAACCCAACGTAGCTCAGACAAACTCCTAGGATGGGAGTCTGACTGCAGCCAATAGAATACATTTCTTGCACAGGAACAGGAAGCTCAAGAGCGAGGCCTAAGAGAGGGTATAAATAACCCTCACTCTCCACTCCATGTGCTGCTGCATCAGGACCATGTGCTTGGTGGTTCTGCTCCATTAAACCATCTCTCCAATCAACCCACATGTTTCCAGTGTCTTTCTCCCTGCTTGGAATTGAACCAAATGGATATTTCTTCTAACAACACAAAGCCAGTTGTGTGATCTGGGGCCAGTCTCTCAGGCCTAGGAAAAAGGCAATGGCAAACCACAACTGGAGAAAAAAAAACTTGTTAAGAAAACTGCAGGGATCTGTACAAGGCAGTCTTCAGGCACCGATAGAACTGAAAGCAGGAGTTAAAAAAAAAATTGGCTTATAGCAGAAATCAGATGGTTCGCTGTTACTGAACAAATCATGAACATTTTTGAATTTCTATGAGAAATGCAAAGAATCACATTATCAGAATAATAAATATCCTTCCCCAGGGCTAACTTATTAGCATCTGTATTATAGTTTTGAGTTGCTTTATGAGTGCAATATTGCGAGTACTCTCAAATAAAACAGGCCACAGCTTTTTTTTAGATTGTTATTTTTCAGATTTTCAAAGTAAATCTTCGCACAAATTCTTAGTGCTGATCCTGCTTTCCATATCAAACATTTCCCTAGCTGCTTCCCTATTCATATTATACTGGAAACTTATTTAAATCAAAACATTGCACATGGGAACGTAACGCTTGGATGAAGAGTTATAAATGTTAGTTTAAATAAGAAAACTAAAAAAGACCCGTAATGCTCCTTATATAATGTCTGCACATCGCCTGATGTTGTCACTCTGAAACTTTACTTCTGATGGAAATATGAATAGGGTAAGAAAGAAAGAAAAGATAACTCATGGAAAGCAGGACTACTCAGCTGTTGCCCAATTTGCTTTAAGGTCGTGGAATAGTGAAATCCCCTTTTATTATTTTGTGGGTAGCTTGTCTGAATGAGTCAGGCTTTGGGGGTATTACTTGGGAAATCAATTTCCAACCCTTTTGTTACTAGCATGCTGAAAATATGAACCATGGTTTTTGTTACTGCATCAAAACAGAAAAAAAAAACATTCTCAAGAATTTTACTCTATTAGCATTAGAGGGAGTTTGCAAAATAGAATGGCATAGAAAAATCTATTTCTCAACTGGCCATAACTCTTTTGCTTTGCAAGACGGTATAATGAAATGCTCTGCGAAGCAAAAAATAGCCACTTAAACAGGTATGCTGAGAGCTTTTTGAGCAACGGGAAGGGGTGGTAGCAAGTGATAATGATGCCTCTTTGTCAATGAATGATGGCCGATGATTGGAGAGAAAGAGAGAAAGAAGTATAAGAAATTAACTTACTCATCTTTTTTTTCCCTAAATAATTCCCTCTTCTTTGGGTGAGTTAGGTAGCTAAAATAGCCACAAAGCTGCTTATAACATCTGGGAATGGGAGATAAAGGAGCAAAAAATATATTCAAAGTTCTCTGCATTTCCTTCTAAGATGCCATGATTGGACAAAATGTAGAATTATAATCAGATGGATCAGTATAATTAGAAGAAGACCTATTAGACCTAGAATCCAAGTGTGTGTGTGTCTGTGTGTGTGTGTGTCTGTGTGTGTGAAGTGTAAGTGTAAGTGTAAATGTAAAGATTAAAGGAGTCCCTGTGGATTTTACTCTGCTAATCATTACCAATTAATAGGGCTTATCTACATTTCGAGGTCATTGAGCCAGAGTTGTCTGAAGACTCTTCCATAGTCATTCCGTAGCATGACATCATGGAAAGCTGTTACCTTCCCACCAAAGAGGCACCTATTTATTTACTCACATTTGCATGTTTTTGAACTGCTAGGTTGGGAGGAGCTAGGCCAGGCACGGGAGCAAATCCTGTTGCATGAACCCTGGTTGTTAGTTTTCCACCCGGCAAGTCCAGCATCTTAACCATATTTGCATGCTGAATCTTCTCCCGCGCAATACTGCTTCCTGTCTGGAGGATTGATTTCATTTGGAGGAAGACTGGTATATTCTAGAATTCATAAAGCTAGAATGTTAGGGAATAGGGAAGACAAAACAGAATCTTGATGTTATGGAAAACAAAAATTGAAATTAAAAATTCAACAACTTGCTAAACTGTAATATTGCCCTAGTAATAGATAGTAGAAACAAAATGGGCCAGATTTTTACTGATTCATACATTATTATTAAAAGTCAACTTAACCTGAAGACAAATGCTACACTACACTTGATCTTAGTTAAAAGACCGAAAAGCGAAGACAGACGCTATATGTCATATAAAAGGGAAGTGTCCATATAACTATTCCTGAACATCTCAATTGCAAATTAACTTAAACCTAAAGAGTAGCTAAGGAAAGGATCTAAATTACATGGCACCCACACTACAGTTTCCTGCATTAGTTTCCAAAGGCCTATGATCTCTTCTCACTGTACATTTGTCCATGTTTGATTTAGCAGACAGAGAATGTAATTAAATGTAATGCTTTCATCCTCTTGAGTCTCTCCACTTTTAACCAAACTGCACCTTTCATAGTGACAAACTGAGAGTTAAGCAAAGGCACCTGAGAAGATACAGGACCTTAAATAACAATGTTTGAATCACGATATACAAAAGCTTACTCAGAATGTCCCAGTTCTTATCCTTATAGATGCCTTTCCAGGGTGGAATTTATCTGTCTGCTGGATTTCTCCAAATATGTAAATATGTCATTTGGCAATTCAGTCTTGTCAAAATATGCACGAATACATTTTCAGTGAAGATCTTTTAAATACACATGTGGAGGAACACTTAATATATTTCTTCAAAGGATTTTTAAAGCTTCATCTTTTCCTTGCGAAAGTACTGATGGCCCACCTCTTAGAATGTGAAATGGCTCGTGACAGCAGTTGGGGCAAAAAATTAATCATTGGAATGGAATTGTTGATTAAAAACATGAAAATGACAAGAACTGGAAACAGACATCCCCATCTTTCCAGACCTGAAATCTGAGCTCTGACACTTCCTGGCCAAAAGATTATTACAATTCTGCTGCGTCCTTGATAGGAAATTGATCCTGCAGAGGTGCCCTGAATTTTATTCTGGCTGAAGAAATGGGAAGTATGAACAAATACAATTCTCTTTTGTTTTTAGAGCTGCGCGTCTATGAATTAAATCCACACTTGTCATGATCTCCAAATTTCAAAACTTGCAAACAGCTGCCTTTGAAAAAATATCCAGCAAATCTTTCTGATTAAATAACCGAATCTGACAGTAACCAATACTCCTGCAGCCGCAGAAGAAGCATAATGTTTAAAGTGCCAGTTCTGAAGGTTTGAAACTGATCGGTAGGTTGACAGTATTAAAAGATACCAGCAAAGGAAAGGGCAAGGATTACTGAGAATCAACTCTTCTGCCAAAATCTGAGATTCTAGACTGGCAAATACACCGTTCAAGAACTGAAGGAAAATTAAGTGAAATAAGGAGCCATATTAGGTGGATAATGCCTTTTATGGCCTTTTAAATAATGGAGATACTATGGTACAATATCAGAACTGAAAAAACTATTGTGGGGGAGAGAGACGTGTGTGTGTGTGTGTGTGTGTATAGGTCTCTCTCTCCCACAATAGTTTTTTTCAGTTCTGATATTGTACCATAGTATGCCATGAAACAAAATGCTTCAAGAAGATTACCCACTAACAGATTAAAATTAAGATAACATTGTCATTTTTAAAAGATAAAATAACTTTATTGTCATCTTAAAAATTTTACTGTGAGCATACTGGCCCACGTTAAAAATGAAATTCTGTTGCCTGCTCTCAAGAGAAAGTATATATCTACCCAAACACATACATAACACACATATACACCCTGTGCACAATTATTAGGCAGACTGTATTTTGGAAGATTAATTTTATTATTGAACAACTATAGTGCTCTCTGTCAATCCAAAATGTTAATAAACCTCAAACCTGAATACTGAAGAAAGTAAAAGTGAGGTTATGGCTTTTGTAGGAGAATATCTATGTCTACACAATTATTGGGCAACTATTAGTGTGCGGAATTATTACACAACTAAATGAAAAAAAATCCCATCTCCCTCATTTATTTTCATCTGTTAAAGTGAGAATAATAAACAAACAACTCAAAATTTACAAATAAACAATTCTAATGGATATATATATATATATATCACTGACCAATATAGCCACCCTTCTTTTCAATAACAGACATAAGCTTTCCATTCATGGAGTCTGTCAGTTTCTTGATCTGTTGATGATCAACTTTTTATGCAGCAGCAGCCACGGCCCTCCAGACACTGTTCAGAGAGGCGTGCTGTTTTCCTTCACCGTAAATCACCCATTTAAGAAGGGCCCACAGGTTCTCAATAGAGTTTAGGTCAGGCGAGGAAGGGGGGGTATATCATTATTCTTTCACCTTTAAGGCTTTTACTGACTACCCAGGCAGTGGAATACTTCGA
Organism: Oxyrhabdium leporinum; assembly: GCA_032468155.1. Taxonomy (NCBI): domain Eukaryota; kingdom Metazoa; phylum Chordata; class Lepidosauria; order Squamata; family Cyclocoridae; genus Oxyrhabdium; species Oxyrhabdium leporinum. The sequence goes on from JANHFL010000608.1 coordinate 204,486, forward strand.
TGCATGCAATGGAGCATTGTCCTGCATAAAAATCAGGGTCTTCTTGAAAGATGCAGACTTTTTTCTGCATCATTACTTGAAGAAAGTATCTTCTAAAAACTGGCAGTAGGTTTGGGAGTAGATTTTGAGTCCATCTTCAACTCGAAAACTAGTTCATCTTCAATAATACCAGCCCATACCGGTACATCACCTCCACTTTGCTGGCATCTGAGTCAAAGTGGACTCTGTGCCGGTTACTGATCCAGCCATGGGTCCATCCATCTGGTCCATCAAGAGTCACTCTCATCTCATCACTCCATAAAACCTTTGAAAAAATTCTGTCTTCAGATATTTCTTGGCCCAGTCTTGCCGTTTCAACTTATGTGACTTGTTCAGTGGTGGTCGGATTTCAGCCTTCCTCACCTTGGCCATGTCTCTGAGCACTGAACACCTTGTACTTCTGGGCACTCCAGGTAGGTTGCGCTTCTGGAATATGACAGCACTGGAGGATAATGGCTTCCTGGTAGCTTGATGTTTGAATCTTCTCAAATCTTTGGCAGTTAAAGTGTGTCTTTTCTTTCTCAACACGTTTCTTGCGACCCTATTGACTATTTGCAACAAAATGTTTGATGGTTCTGTGATTACACCCCAATATCTTAGGAATTTGAAGAGTGCTGCATTCCTCTGAAAGACTTTTTACAATTTTTGACTTTTCAGAGTCAGTTAAATCTCTTTTTTAGCCCATTTTTACCTGAAAAGAAGCTGCCTAATAATTATGCACACCTTGATATAGGGTGTTGCTCTCCTTAGGCCACACCCTCTCTCATTACACAAATACACATCACCTGATATGCTTATATCCACTAAGCATTCAAGTTTATACAGCTTGGAGGTGGAAAATATGCATACGAAGGATGATATGGTCAAAATACTCACTTGCCTAATAATTGTGCACATGGTGTACGCATGCTATATACATACATATATAAATATATACCTGCATCTATACTTATATATATTAAGCACTGTCCATTTTGAATACATAGTGGAAAGAGGAAACTTGAGAGTTCACAAGTTGATGCTATATGGAAAAAAACTGTAACTGAATCTGGATGTTCTGCTTTGGATACCACGAAGTCTCCTCCCAGAAGGTAACAAGGAAAACAGGTCATGAAGAGGATGTGTAGCATCCCCAAACAATCCTGTGGACTCTGATCAAGCATTGCTTCTATTCTATGTACTGGACAGAAGGGAGTGAACTACCAATGATCTTTTCTGGCATCCTCACCACTCTCTGCACCGCCCTCTTGTCTCAAGCAGTTTATATGTTCATTTCCTTTTAAGTTTTGAATGGCTTTTTTTTTTATCGAGAGCTGTGATTAAACTTAAATGACAAAGTGTGTGTTATAAAATGCACTTTTAACCATAGTAAACTTTTGCATCCATCCATCCATCCATCCATCCATCCATCCATCCATCCATCCATCCATCCATCCATCTATCCATCTATCTATCT